>CANYBF010490634.1:0-17991 GCA_948192965.1 Dalechampia spathulata
TTTTCCCTTTGGTGTTGTGGTTCTTTCAACATATTTCTCCTGGTTAGTTTCTCATACTCTCTTATGATTCAAGAGGGTTATTGTTTGCATCCTTTTGATCTGCTAGATACAAAACAAGGTCTGCAAGGAAAAAGAATGCAAGATTTGCAAGTTGGATCTTGACAAATACGGAAAGTCAAACAAAACCAGACTCCTGCTAGTTTAGTTCCAGTTGGTCATGGTTGTGCTCTAAAAGGTAATGGCTCTAGATCTCAACTTATAATATGACCTCTTCTGTGCTTTTGACCTGTTGTCTCTTGGTGGAACCTCTGCACCAACTGGTCGAGGTAGAGGCGCTTTAGGTGTTGGAGCACGTGGCCAGGGCTGTGCAGAATTGTGCTTGCAAGCAGGACAGGTAATTAACAGAAGTGCAGAAAAACTGGCTGCCAGTGAGGAGGAAGGAGGTACTAGTCCCCTTCCCGAGAGGGTACTCATCTTCTTACAATGTTCTTGGGAATTTTAGGTTTCTGGTTAATCTTTCATTGCTTCAGCTTCTATGTATATTTTTATTGTTAATTGCTCCTTTGTGCCTTTCTTTCAAATTGTTTTACCTGCATTCCATGAATTTATAAAAAGTTTAAATGAACTAATGCTACAAATACATACTAATTGCACAGAATAATGAAGCTCCAATGAAAAATAATGGCACTCACAAATTTTTCTTTCATAAAAGCATATTATGAGCTTGAAATGGCAATCTTCTGAGATAAATGTTGTTCCATATGGTTGAATTTTCTTCTAATCTTACTGAAATACTGGAATTTTCTTGAAATGTAGAAGACAACTTGAGCATTTACTACCTCTCTCAACAATTTTTTTGTTTTGCGTTTCAGCTTACTATCTGTTGCTTTTTATGGTAACAAGAGCAAGAAAAATTTTGTGACTAAATTAGGTTATATTATGTTATAGTTAACCTTCATGCATTAGACTATGTGTGAAGTTATCAGAACTCTGAGAGAAATCTATGATTTACTAAGCATCCAACTCTTTACTTTCAATTCAATAGAAAATTTGCCCATGAAATTCATTTATTGCAGTCAACATCTATGCTGCATGCACTGTCTTCATCTATTTCCATGCCCCAACAGGTACAAGTTGGCCGCTCACCTGTGTACAAGTTGGAGAAAAAGCTTGGCAAAGGGGGCTTTGGTCAAGTTTATATTGGAAGAAGGGTGTCTGGTGGTGCAAAAATCACCGGGCCCAACGCCCTTTAGGTTTGTCACGTGTATTTTGCTTAAACTGCCTAAAGTTCTTGACAGTTAATCAGATCATAATCTTTCTATTTTGCAGGTTGCTCTGAAATTAGAGCACCAAAATAGCAAAGGGTGCAGTAATGGCCCTCCTTATGAGTGGCAAGTTTATAGGTATGCAATATTCTCTTTTAGTGTTTCTTGAAATTCCGAATTCTATGAACTGACAAGTGCTTAATTTTTAATTGATCTTTAAAGCACTCTCAATGGTTGTTATGGTCTTCCACTGGTTCATTACAAGGGTCAACAAGGAGACCACTACATCATGGTGAGTTTTTTGTTCATTGTACTCATCTTAGACTTGATCTGCATGCGTTCAATAAGAAGATTATACTTGATCATGCTTTGCTTTACCATTTGGCATTTCTGACTTCAGGTGGACATGCTTGGACCAAGCCTGTGGGATCTCTGGAATGCTAATAGCCAAAGGTAGAAAACCAAAAATTTTAACACTGGCACACCTGTGAAAAATCTCATTTTTCTTATGTATCTAAGCTGGTTTTTCATGTGCTTATAATTTATTTCCGGTTTAGCCTGTCAGAACAGATGGTTGCTTGTATAGCCGTGGAGGCAATATCAATTCTGGAACAGCTCCGTCGAAGAGGGTACGATTAAGATTATATATCATATCTTTGATGTAAGTGTGTTTTTCCTTCTCTGCTATAGTTTTACTAAGCACATTTTCTGTTTCTTCTTCAGTTTTGTTCATGGAGACGTTAAGCCAGAAAACTTTTTGCTTGGCCGACCCAGTACTCCTGATGAAAAAAAATTGTATCTAATTGATCTTGGTTTAGGTTAGGCTTCTTACTCAGTGCCAATTATAAGACTTCTCAGTTCTTGTGGTGTTAATAGCTAATGGTATATAAGCATTCTAAGTTTTCTATTGTCTAACTTAGCTTCAAGATGGAGAGATGCAACTTCCGGTCGCCATGTCAATTATGACCAGAAGCCTGATGTTTTCAGGTAAGATTCGTTAGAGGTGCTTTTTAATATGTTGATCATTACTTAATTGCTGAGTGATGTAATCAAATCTTTCTATGTTTTGGACTTTGAAATCATAAACCTTCCATTAGGTGTAGTGTTATAGTCTGTTTACTAGTTCCATGTGCTTCCCATACATTGCCAGAGGAAACCCTTATATCGTATTCTTCTCTGCTGATAGTTTCTAGCAGTTAACTTGTTTCTTGATTGATATTTTTTCTGAACCGATGCCAACAAGATATTTGTATCTGAATGATGGTATGTTTCATTTTTTGTCAGGGGAACTGTACGTTATGCCAGTGTTCATGCTCATTTGGGTAGGACGGGAAGCAGAAGGGATGACCTTGAGTCCCTAGCTTATACCCTCATATTCCTGCTCAAAGGAAGGCTTCCTTGGCAAGGTTATGTTGTAAGTTTTCAAACCATGATTAAATTTGTAAACTTTCCTACTAGTTTTCCTTGTATTTCTACTAATTATACATTATCAATCAATCTGTCTTTAATTTGCAGGGAGAAAATAAAGGGTTTCTGGTTTGTAAGAAGAAGATGGGAACTTCTCCTGAGCTGCTTTGTTTCTTGTGTCCTCCTCCTTTTCAACAATTTCATGAGATAGTGACCAATATGAGATTTGATGAAGAACCTGATTATGCAAAACTCATTTCCCTTTTCGACAACAGCATAGGCTCTAATATCCTGTTACGCCCTATACTGACAAATGGAGCTGTCAAGGTTGTTGCCTGGTGGTTGGTGTTGATTTTTTGCAAATCTTAAATCCGTTTTCCAGTTTCATTACTTTATTCTTATTGATGTTCAATGTATTATAGGTGGGTCAGAAGAGGGGAAGGCCATTTGTTGAATCAGAGGATGGCGGGCAGCTTAAGAAGAGAGCTCGTCTCGGCACTCCAGCAACACAATGGATTTCAGTATACAACTTCAGAAGTCCAATGAAGCAAAGGTGATATAATATGCTAAGGGTGTTTGTTATGTGGAATTGAACTCTTCTGCTTTAGCAGATAAATATCTTTCTAAATTGTGGGCAGCTTGAATTTTCTGTTGAGATCGTTATTCTCAATTTATCGCCTTGTCCTTGGCAAGATAAAACTTTCCCTGACTTATACCTAAAATACTGAACATTTGAATGGCCAACTAATTTACTTTTTTCCTTACTTTTCAGCTTTATCTAATATTATAATCATGCTATGTTATAATGTTTTGGGTATTCTTTGTTGCAGGTATCACTTCAATGTTATGGATGCAAGAGTCGACCAACATGTGGAGAAAGGAAAGGAAGATGGCTTGTACATAAGCTGTGTTGCCTCTTCTTCGAATTTGTGGGCCATTGTTTTGGATGCAGGAACAGGTTTTACATCTCAAGTTTATGAATTATCTCCTGTTTTCTTGCACAAGGTAGGCGTTATTATTATAATCTTTTTAGCTATTATTCTTATAGTTCTTTTTCATTGATTTTTATCTGCTTGTTTTTTCTTAACATTTCAACAGGAGTGGATAATGGAACAATGGGACAAAAATTACTATATAACTTCAGTTGCTGGTACAGATAATGGGAGTGCCTTGGTTGTTATGTCAAAGGGTAAATGAAACCAAAAAACCTTTCCTTTATTCTTTGCTTTTTTTTTTAAAAAAAAAAAGAAAACTAAAGCATTCATCTTTCGTTTATTGGTGCTGGGTTGACCAAGGAACTTAATTTGACCTGGACCAAGGTCAACCCTATTTGAGTAGATGATGATGTACTCTTAAGATGTCTAGATTTGACAGGTGGTGTAGGCTCCATTTGACGTTGCATTTAAGACTTGCTTTTGCGTTTTGAGTTTTTATTAAAGGACTTTTTGAAACATATGAATTTTTTGTGTTTTCAAAACCATTTGGTAAAGCATCTTTAGATATGTTTTTTCAAAACTATGGTTTTGCTGAAGCACTTTTAGGAAAAAAATAAAAAACTTCAAGCTGTTTCGAGAACACAACACTAAACACATCCATAATGAGGACATTCTTAGATTGTCTCATTGGGGTTTCTCTATATTCATCATTCTAATCTGTTTGAGTTAGACTAGAAATGCCTCCTGAAAGATTAATGCTTTGGTTTTGTGAAAAATCGTTTAATTTTTAGATTATATGTGTCTGCAAATAAGGTAGTCCTCATGGTGGAATGATGTCATGATTGAGAAACACAACTTTTTTAGACTGATCATTTGCTCTTACTACTGAAGGAACTCCTTATACTCAACAATCCTATAAAGTTGGTGATGTATTTCCTTTCAAATGGATCAACAAAAAATGGAAAGAAGGCTTCTCTGTCACCTCAATGACCACAGCAGGTAGCAAATGGGGCATTGTGATGTCCCGGAATGCTGGTTATTCTAATCAGGTCGGCTATTTTCCAATTATTACATTGAAATCAGGGAATGCTCCCGGAAAGGTTAATAATTTCAACACTTCCATACAGGTTGTGGAGCTTGATTTTCTTTATCCAAGCGAGGGGATTCACAGAAGGTGGGAGAACGGATATCGGATCACTTCAGCTGCTGCTACAGCAGATCAAGCTGCATTCATACTTAGTGTGCCTAAAAGGAAATCACAAGATGTTGCGCAAGAGACCCTGCGGACAACTGCGTTTCCTGGTACACATGTGAAGGTACATAAATTTTATGAAATTTCTGTGTTCTTCTCTCTTAAGTTCTTTAGTAGGTTCCATTGATGTCCTGGCATACTGGCAAAGCAAGTTTGAGAAGTGATTTGTCAATATACCTGATATCCTTCTGTCGAAAACCAAGAAGGCATATCTTTTATGAGCTTCTAGATCTTTGGCGATTACTTTACAGATCAGTTTTCGAGGGAAATTTCTGGCATTACATGTCTTTCCCTAATTTGTACTCATCATTGATACTTACATTAAATTCTTTTTATTAATATTTGGATATTATTTTGACACCTCGCAGATTGTTTTAGTAAATTGATCATACTTATCCTCCCTTTCATGTCAATGGCAGGATAAATGGTCAAAGAATCTCTATATTTCATCTATTTGCTATGGAAGAACCGTATCTTAGTTTGGACGGTTGAAGCAGAAACCTTAAAGTAACAGGTATCATTTCTGATGAATTTTCTATTCTGAGAAAGCTATGTAGTGTCATGGCATCTATATGATCATGCCTTTCTTCAGGTATCCACAAGTCGCAGTGATCTCATGTTATCTGCACATATCTATTATTGTTTTTGCATGTGCACTTTCGCTGAATATCTGATGAATCTGGCATATATTTGCTTCCATTTGTTTGTGAAACAAGTCATTTGATCCTCACTTGGTGTTTTGCTGGTTTCTGGATGTTCTTATGTCTGGCAGGGTACAACGAGAACGAAGTTCAGGTCGTTAGCGTATGAAAGCACCGGGATATGCTGGGCCAATTTTGTAGAGACGAGCAATTCACAAATTGTATGCTTTGCTCAATGCTACATTTCTTAAACAAGCCTCGTTATGATAATCTAGAGTGCTCCTCTGTTTTAACGCTAAACTCTGGTCCAAGAATTTCGGAGTTTTCTTCTCTTATCATAAAATCTTATCTGAGAAGGTAAGATTTTGGGAACTGTATAACGCAGCCTGTGAAACCAGAGATTTTGTCTAGCTACCAATTACCTGAGGAATCGACGACAGTAACAACAACCTCAGCTACAATTTGAAGTTGAAAAACTTCATGTTTAAGTACAAATATCCAGGGGGTTGGTGGATGATTACACCCCATATCTGATATCATCGCTATATTATTCATACAACTGAATAGCGTTGCTATCGATTGTTGTAATATTCTTTCACTCTGGAATGTAATGAAATCAGATCGTCAGTGTTGATAGACTCGTATTCTCCGAAGTGAATGGGGTATGAAAAGCGAAAATAACCATTCGATAAGTACAAATTCTTATACAGGATGATTCACAGTAAAACAAGTTAGCTATTCAACACACTTCACATGTAACATTTGATCGAAATGAATCGAAATACCTCGTCTCGATGCAGAAAATGGCGACCATAAAGCAATATGACAATACATGGATTCGTCTTAGATAAATGTTGATGACTAAAGCTTCACAGGCAAAATGCAATCGGCATGGTATTGAAGAGACGCCATAGGGAATGAACAAAAGCGTGCCGTTTTGATACCGTACGATAAACGACAGCGTTTTTGTACATAGAAATTACAAAGCTCTATTAGCGTTACCTTGAACATCAAAACAATTCAGGGTTTTAGGGATTCTCCCTCCAAATCGTTTCACTATCAGCTATCAATGGCAATCGATTTCGCAATCAACACAGAGAAAACCCAGAAATTCATCAACGATCTCGAAGACCAAAAGACAATTCTATCCTCGTGCACTCAATTATTCACAACTTTAACCTCTCGTTTCACTTCTCTCCAACAATCCCTAGCCCTGAAATCCCAAATCCTAGATTCAAAATTCCAAGCTTTACAACCATTTTCCAGTCAAACCCTAGAATCCCTTTCTCAAAGAGAATCCTCTATCCCAGAACTCGAATCTGCTACTGCCGCTAAAATTGAAGAACTGAAGGTTAAAGCTTTAGCAGAATTTGAGAAACCCGTGAAATTTGATGACTTGTCCGATTGTTTGAAATCAATTTCGAGGAAAATGGATGCTTCTGGATTGTTAAGTTTTGTAATTTCGAAACGGAAGGAAGCTGTGGCGTTGAAGGCGGAGATTGCTCCGGCTATTATGGAAGCTGTGGACCCGGTGAAGTTGATTCTTGACGCGGTGGAAGATTTTGTGAATAGTAAAATTGAGAAAGTGGGTTTTACTGATAAGAGATGGGCATGTGGAATGTTGGTACAGGTTCCGCTTCCCGAGGAGGGTGGTGGTGGTGGTGGTGGTGGTGGTGGTTTTGGCGGGAAAGATAAAGGTCCATCATTTTCGCGAGTAGTTGTGGAGAGGGCAGGAAAGATTCTGGAGAAATGGAAAGATGAGAAGGGTGATGAAGTAGAAGGTGGTGGCGGTAGAAGTACCGGAGGAGTGGTGGGGCCTGCGGAGGCGGTTATGTTCTTGCAGATGGTGGTGGTTTTTGGATTGAAATTAAAATGTGGTGAGGATTACTTGAGGAAACTTGTGATGGAAAATGCGGCAAGGAGGGAAATGGCTAAACTTGCCGTCGCCATTGGCTTTGGACAGAAAATGGAAGGTAAACCCCTTCATCAATTCGTCTTTCTTGTGAGATGAAAGTCAATTGGGCATCTTAATAGCTGGTATTGCATAGCCACGGCCCAGGATGGTGCATAAAATAATGAATATAGATAGAAAATTCTTTAACAAGAAAGCTGGATATCCGTAAATTGCTGTGATAGATTGTAACTGGTTGTTTAAGATAAATTATTATTACAATTTTTCATATAGATCTATTTTATTTGATGTAATGGATTGAGCTTTGATCTCTTAGATTGAGCTTTGATCTCTTAGATTGAGCTTACTTGGTTGGTGTAGCATGCAATGCGGTCTGTGCTCTTTTGGGCTTCTAAGAAATTTTCATCTATCTTCTTACTTTTGAACTTTGAAGTGTAACTGTGAGGTTGAAATGTTCCAATTCTATTTTTCCAGAGATGATTGATGAATTGATTACAAATGGGAAGGAAATAGAGGCCGTCTATTTTGCCTCTGAGTCGGGCTTGACTGATAGATTTCCTCCTGTTTCTCTGCTCAAATCTTACCTTACGAACACCAAAAGCACAGCCAGCAATTTGAAGAATGGAAGTTTAAGTGCAACTGCAATGGTGTGTCTAATCTCCATTTAAGCAGTTCAATTTACTTACGTTCCTTCTATGATGATTGTAAACAGTCGTTGAATGTACTTTCTTTTTCCAGGATGAGGTGAATAGAGAATTGAAAACCATCAAAGGCGTTATAAGATGTGTTGAAGATCACAAGCTTGAATCCGACTTCCCAATGGACAGCTTAAGAAAGCGCATCGCTCGGTTAGAGAAAACCAAGACAGAGAAGAAGAAGAATCCGGCAGGAGTTTCTGCCAAGTCTCAGAATAAAAGAGGCGGCAGTGCAAGCGGTGGCAGAGACAACAGGCCACCAGCTTTTCGCCCAGGAAAAGCTGCTAAGTACTCGAACGCATACTCTCCCTTTGGCCGAAGAAACCCTGTTCCTTTACCACAGCATAGCCCAGTTTCCAGATATTCTACACCATACAACTACCCTAGCCAGACTGCTTACGACGGCCACTCAGCCGTTACTTACATATCAACTTACGGTGGTTCTCACGGTCAAAGCCCTGCCGTTATTCCTCAACAACACTATTCACTTCCCGTTGACGATTCAGGTGGTGCTGGCTTTCTCCCAGGTGCCTCTTATGGAGGTCAGGCCGGTTATGGTTCATACGATTATGGGACTGGTGGTCCTTCCCCATACCAACAACCTTCATCTTATACACAATAGGATCGACAACCGCGGATTCTTTCCGCTACCTTGTCATATTGTCCTTCCTTGTTTGCTACCTTCTGTTAACTGGAGGTTCTGTACATCTTTTTTCGTTTTCTTTTTGCTCTCATTTGGTTCCAAGATGGAGCTGCATCTGATGTTACCCATGTTTCATTCTCAATCACATACTCTTTTATTTCTTTTAATACATACATACACACACACACATATGTGAGGATTGATGGATCGAGTTTAGAATGGATTTAATACATAATAAATTTAGATTCAACATGAACACAATCTGTTAAAAACTTTTATCCAAGTTAGCAAATATATGAAGTACCATGAACTTCAAGATGAGCTTTGTAATTCAAGAAACAAGAAGAGAACAGAAAATCAAAACATGGAACTACAGAGCCATCCCCATCTCATTGAGCATACATTCATCATATTCACAGAATTACAACTAATCAACCATTATCCGTTTACTTGCCGATCTTTCCCCTAAGTTTTACACCAAGAACTCTCTTCATCTTGGCCAAAATTGCCTGATTTGGCACCGCTTTACCATTCTCATACTCTTGAACCACCTTTGGCTGCTCGTTTATCAACTTGGCCAGCTGGGCTTGACTCATCTTCTTCTCCAGCCGAGCTTTCTGTACAGCTTGTCTCACTTCCGTCGACACTCTGTCAAGTGCTGCTGGCTCCGTCTCTTCATCCAACTTCCTCCCGTTCACCACCGGCTTCGCTGATGATGATGACTTTTTGTTAGCTCCTCCGTCGAATTTCTTGACAGTAAGAACCGGTGCGCCTGATCGGAGAGCTTGGTTCACCGCCTTAGGATCACGTAATTCTTGGGCGTTGGTTTTTGTCTTGCGTAGCACTACAGGATCCCAATCCTGCGAGATTACACCTGTTGATCTGCTTGGCATTCTTGAAGCTTTTCAGAATCTGAGATAATCGAACTGATTATTGAAGAAGAGCCTCAGGGAAGTAATTAACATCGAAGATAACAAAGATGAGATGGGTTTTATAGGAAAGATGGCATGTGGTAAGTTCTTGCTTGGAAAGGACGCATAGATTCTTGTCCGGAAAGTTCCAGGGAAATCCCGAAAACCACTTTCTTGTATTTTGCCAACTTTTTATGGATAAACTATTTTAAATATATTTATTTTCTAATTTAAAATCCTTATCACAATTTTAATTCCTCAAAAAATTCATAAATCTAATAAAAATTATAGTTGCCAAGTCTATAATTATTATAAAATAATAACTAAAAATGTTATAAAAACTATAATATAAAAAATAACTAAAATTATCAAAAAAAATATTAATATTTGACTTTATTGACATTTTTGTTGATATTTAAATTTAAATTTTATTATTTGATTTTTTCATTTTAAATAATATATTTTTAGATAATTTAATGTAATTTATTGTTTATGGAATATTTATATTAATATGAAAAGGGATATTTCATTTACATGTCTATTAATAGGAAAGAGCAAAACCAGGAGGCATCAATGGTGGAACCATTCAAATATCAATTCTTAACCATGCAATATATTTATTATTTCATTTATTACAAAAAAAAAAAATAATCAAGCAAAGTAATTTATTTCTCAAACCATAAACAAACTCCCTCCTTGCTTAATCTTCTTCTTCTTCACATATTATGTTGTTCTTGTTGTTGTTGTGGTTCATTGGTGAACATTAATGGAGAGGATCCAAGAAGATGAGGAAACAAGTTTATCAGAGGAAAGAAAGAAGAAGAAAGAGATGAGCCTGTCATGCATGTTAAACACTGAACTTAGTGCTGTTCTTGCTGTGATTCGACGCCCTTATGATCCTACATCCTCATTTCTTGGACATGAAGAAAGTTTCGAGGCTGGAATTCTCAATTCTTTGAAATCTTTACGAGCATTAGTCTTCAATCCTCAGCAAGAATGGCGAACTATAGATCCTTCCATTTATATTTCACCGTTCCTTGATGTCATCCAAAGTGATGATGTTCCTGCCACAGCTACAAATGTTGCTCTTTCTGCTATTTCCAAGATTCTCAACCTTCAGATTTTCGACGAGAAATCGCCTGGAGCTAAGGATGCTATCAATGCCATAGTTACAGGGATCACATGTTGTCGCCTGGAAAGAACCGATCCGAGTACTGAAGATGGAGTGATGATAAGAATCCTGCAAGCCTTAACTTGTGTTATTAAACATAGAGCTTCAGTTTTGCTGACAGATAATGCTGTTTGTACTATTGTCAATACTTGTTTCCAAGTTGTTCAACAATCCACCAACCGAGCGGATTTGCTTCAGCGTGGAGCCAAGCAAGCAATGAGGGAAATGATTGAGATAATCTTCTCCAGGTTACAGGATTTGGAGGTGAAGCTTGGCGAGGATTCGGATTCCGATTCTGAGGACGCTGATGTTGGTACCAACATGGATTCTGGGTATGGAGTTCGATGTGTTGCTGATATCTTTCACTTCTTATGTTCTTTGCTTAATGTTGTTGAAGTTGTAGAATCAGAAGGGGTTTCATCTCATGCATCCGATCAGAATTTCCAGATTTTCGCACTCATTTTGATCAATTCTGCTATAGAATTAAGCGGAGATGCCATCGGAAAGCACCCAAAACTTTTGAGAATGGTCCAAGATGATCTCTTCCACCATTTGATCCATTACGGAGTCTCTTCAAGCCCTCTTGTTCTCTCCATGATTTGCAGTACTGTCTTGAATATTTATCACTCGCTTCATGGGTTCGTACTCGAATTACTTTAATTAAGGCTGGTTTATCTACATGTTTTTGCCGAATTGTATATAATTCTTACACATTCACTGTATATTTTGTATATAAAATGTTGACAGGTACATTCGTGTTCAGCTGGAAGCCTTCTTTGGGTATGTGCTGTTGAGATCTGCAACAACAGGAAGTCCAAGTCAATTGCAAGAAGTTGCACTTGAAGGAATTATAAATTTTTGCAGGCAAAAGAATTTCATAGTCGAAATGTATGTAAATTATGATTGCGACCCGACCTGTCGAAACATATTCGAGGAATTTGGCAAGTTGCTTTGCAAGCTCTCGTTTCCAGGGTCTAGCCCTTTAAGCTGTGTGCAAGTCCAGGCATTTGAAGGGCTGCTGATCATAATTCATAACATTGCTGATAACGTTGACAAGGAAGATGATTCAACCCCTTCTGAACCATATCCTGTTGAAATTTCAGAATACAGACCCTTTTGGGAAGAAAAGCGGAAAGAAGATTTCGAGACTTGGGTAGAATATTTGAGACTAAGGAAAGCACAAAAGAAGAAAGTTCTGATTGCAGGAGAACATTTTAATAGAGATGAAAAGAAAGGACTCGAGTATTTAAGACTTTGTCAATTGGTTTCCGATCCTGCAGATCCAAAAGACATTGCTATGTTCTTTCGGTTTACACCAGGATTAGATAAGAACATGATTGGTGATTATCTGGGTGATCCTGATGAGTTTCACATGCAAGTTCTGAAAGAATTCACAGAAACTTTCAAGTTTTCGGGCATGATTCTCGATACTGCTCTTCGTACCTATCTGGCAACCTTCAGGTTACCGGGAGAAGCACAAAAGATTCAGCGGATTCTCGAAGCATTCTCAGAGAGGTTTTACGATCAACAATCATCGGATATTTTTGCGAGCCAGGATGCAGTCTACATTCTATGCTACTCACTCATTATGCTCAACACGGATCAGCACAATCCTCAAGTAAAGAAAAAGATGACAGAGGAAGAATTCATCAGGAACAATAGAGCAATCAATGCAGGGCAAGATCTTCCCAGAGAGTATTTGAGTGAGCTTTTCCAATCAATTGCAAATCATGCAATCACTCTGTTTGCTCAATCTGGTCCTGTGGAGATGAACCCGGGAAGCTGGATCGAGCTCATGAACCGATCCAAATTTATGCAGCCATATATCATGAGCGATTATGATCGTCGGATTGGTCGAGATATGTTTGCTTGCATTGCAGGGCCGTCAGTGGCAGCGCTTTCTTCATTCTTCGAGCATGCTGACGAGGATGAAATGCTTCATGAATGCATTGGAGGATTGATATCAGTAGCTAGGATAACTCAATATGAACTAGAAGATATTCTCGATGAGCTCATTGCTTCTTTCTCCAAATTCACTACATTGCTAAATCCTTACGCCTCTGCAGAAGAAACATTATTCGCTTTTAGCAACGATTTAAAGCCGAGAATGGCTACTGTTGCAGTTTTCACCATTGCAAACAACTTCGGGGACTCGATCATGGGTGGTTGGAGGAACATTGTGGACTGTTTGTTGAAACTCAAAAGGCTTAAGCTTATTCCTTCATCTGTGGCGGAATTTGATGACACGACGAATGATTCAGGACACAAGCGAAACGAATCGAGCATATCGCCTCTGAACGATTCTAAATTAGGTAGTCGCAGGAGTGCTGGCATGATTAGTCGGTTCTCGCATTTTTTCACACTAGAGAGCGTGGAAGATTCCCTATCTCTTGGGATGAACGAATTCGAGCAGAATCTAAAAGTTATCAAACAATGCCGAATCGGAAGCATTTTTAACAATAGTTCCAACTTACCTGACGAAGTTCTGCTGAATCTTGGTCGTTCTCTGATATTCGCAGCTGGTGGAAAAGGTCAAAAGTTCAGCACCCCAATAGAAGAAGAGGAAACAGTCGGATTTGCCTGGGATTTGATAGTCACCGTTGCCACGGTTAATGTGCATAGATTCCAGAACTTTTGGACTTCATTCCATGAAAATCTTCTTATGGTTGCTCAGTTTCCTTTATTTTCTCCAGTCCCGTTTGCTGAGAAGGCAATTGTCAGCCTTTTCAAGATCTGTGTCAAGCTTCTATCCACAGCCAGAGCTGAAAAACTCTCTGAAGATCTCCTATTCAAATCGATAAACTTGATGTGGAAGCTCGATAAAGAAATTATCGAAACATGTTGCGAGGCCATATTCAAGTCGGTGGTCAAGATTCTTACTGATCACCCTGAAAATATGCAAACGCCTATTGGCTGGAAAACATGCCTTCATCTGTTGTCCGTCACAGGTAGGCACCCAGAGACGTACGATCAGGCTGTTGATGCGTTGATCCAATTGTTGTCGGACGGAACCCACGTTTCTCGGATAAATTACGCCTTTTGCATCGATGGTGCATTCGGTTTTATTGCATTAAAGAACAGTCCAATAGAGAAGAACTTGAAGATGTTAGATCTTCTAGCAGATTCAGTGAATCTATTGATCCAGTGGTATAAAGATTACATAGATTCAGGGAGCAATTATAGCGTTGCTAGCAGCACAAGTAATTCATCATTGGAAGACAAAGGTTTAGGTTCTCCGAACTTTGCAGTTACTTTATTCGTCAAATTAGGGGAAGCATTCCGGAAAGCAAGTCTGGCACGGCGAGAGGAGGTAAGAAACCAGGCAGTCTTCTCTCTTCAGAAAAGCTTTGCAATGTCTGAAGAACTTGATTTCTCACCTCTCAACTGTATTAGCTGTTTTAACCTGGTGATATTTGCAATGGTCGATGATTTGCACGAAAAGATGGTGGAATATTCGAGACGGGAGAATGCAGAAAGAGAGGTGAGGAGCATGGAAGGAACCTTAAAACTCTCCATGGAGCTCTTGACAGAGGTGTACTTGAAGTTTCTGCAGCCAATAACAAGTAGTCCTGGTTTCAGGACATTCTGGCTAGGAGTATTAAGAAGAATGGATACATGCATGAAGGCTGATTTGGGTGAATATGGAGAGACAAAATTGCAGGAAGTAATACCTGAATTGCTAAAAAAAATCATCAAAAAGATGAAGGAAGACGATATTTTAGTACCCAGAGAAGACGATGACTTGTGGGAGATTACCTATATACAGATACAATGGATAGCTCCTTTCCTCAAAGAGGAGCTGTTTCCTGAAGCCGAAATCTAATGGAGTTCAATAGTTAGCTATGTATTGTGAATAGCAGCAGAAATATAGGGCAGCAAAATGCCGACTTTTTGCAAATTTTAAGGCTTTTACAAAGCTTCAGGTTTTTTCTTGCTTTTACCATTTTATTCAGCAACCTGACTGTCATTTACATATTGTCATCTTCACCCCTCTTCTGAGAGGCATTTGTTATAAGTTGTTAGCCTGGAATTAGCTGTATGATACAAAGGAACTCATTTTTGATTCATAGCCAAATATAACTTCAGCTCTTTATGATATGAATTGTACAAGCTAAATAATCATAAAGTTCTAAAGATATGAAAGCAAAACCAAACAGCACAGGTCTCATACCCTAACGAAGAAGATGATATTATCAAAATTCTAAAGGTGCTGGATATCGAAGCCAAGCCTTTCACAGTCATGTCACACCAGTAAAGCCTTGGATTCCCAAAGAAAAGGATATTCGCCTTCTGCTACATGCACGGTAGAGATTGGGAAATGGGCATGTCCTTTTCTCCATGCAGGTTAGAGATTCGACTTTTTTGTGGTTCTTAAGAATTCAAAATGGGCGAACCTTGAACGAATCTGTTACAAACCAAATAGCTGCATTTACAACATGATCCAGAAAATCAAGACTGAAAACTAATGATAATAACATATGTATCAGCTAAAGGAGAAGGGAATGACTGATAAAAAAAACAAAGCATTTTGATAGAATAATACATTTTGCATATCAGATTCTAAGGTATCAACTCTTCCAATATCCAGTAAATGAAACATAATGGCAAATGAACATATAAGAGGTTGAATTTATGATTTTCTCCCTGACCCTTGACAGACAGAGGTAATTCACCTTAGGCAGCAACCACAGATCTCAATTGCAGAACAAGGCTCAATGTAAAGTTAATGCAACCAAAGCCGATTAAATAGTAGTAAATGATTGGGAAAACAATTATGAGTATTGCTATATTTGCAAATTCCCACAAGGCAAATCACCAATTAAATTACTTAGTCGTAGAAAACCCACTGAATGGCAGTACATGGATCATGCCAGAATTAAAAAGATTAAAAAAAAAGATAGAAAAAGAAAAAACTTAATCGAGAACCACCAATTTGGTGACCGTATAAAACATGGAATTTCAATCAGCAACCACTGTCCATCATTAATGAATACTTTTCCAATGTCACTCTTGGTTGGAGCATGAAAAGAGAGAGTATAGTAATTGGTGATAATGATGAGCGATGAGCGATGAGCGATGAGCGATGAGCAAGAGTCACCAGATGAGAGAAATGAGCTTGGTGGTCTATTTACGAGCACTCTATCATGAGGAAAAGGAGACAATGAATAATGATATCAAAATGCATGTTTTACTCATATCTAACACCAAAAGAAACTTGTGCAGAACTGGTATAGGTTACATATCCCATGCAGATCAAATGATGCAAATATACAATGCATGATCGCAATCTTTAGTTCAAAAGGAGATAAAGATAAGCAAACAAGATGACGATTGAAAGCGTGATACCTATCAATAAAAGAAATTACCAATGCATTTGATCAATTTTACAAATAAACAATAAAATCAAGCTAAATAGATAATTAGCAAATCTAAGACACGAGGAGTTGTCATAGAAAATCTATTTACCTGTCCACCTTATATTATTTGTTAATGTCATCTGAATCAACACCACCATCATCTGAATCATCTTCCTCGTCTTCATCTTCCTCCTCCTCCTCCTCTTCATCATCATCATTATCATCATCACTTATCGTTATTTTAGCAATCTCAGCCTCTGCTTTTTCAAGAATTTGCTTCTTCTGCATCTCCAACTCTTTCTGAAACTCGATCCTCATTGATTCCAATTCCAACATCTGCTCTCTCTTACTAATCTCAATTTTCTCATATATCTCACCAAACTTCTGCACTGAATCCGCCAACATTCTCAACCCTTTCATATCTTCAATTCCTCTACTTCCTTCTCCTTCTTCCTCTGATTCACAAGGACTATCCCTCATCTCATCATTCATGTTCGCACGATCCAAATAAACATTTGTATCCATAAACACAAATTCTCCTGAATCCACACCACAAGCTAAACTAAATCCATTGTTACCCCTGGCAATACCACCACCGCCTGCAAAATCCTGATTCATTAACATATCCAATTTTCTGAAATATGGCCACTTACTACTACCACCAACACCACATTTCGCCTTCTCTTTCTTATATTTCCTCTTCAAAACGTCCATAATCTGTTTACACTGAGCTTCATTTCTATTAATTTTGGACAACTCTGAAACTTTCTCCGCTACCTCAATCCAATCCTCTGATCTTAAACTATTCCTACCCAATTGCAGAAATCTATCGCCCCAAATCTCCAGAAGCATAAATTTTTCATGATCACTCCAATCAGCAGATAAATTTGAACTTCCATACAATCTACCGTTGCTGTTTCTTGGAACCAATTCATAATCAGAAACTAAAGATTTAAGCTTTCTTTGCCTCTTCGGATATCTATCAAAACCATCGTCGCTTAATTCATTGTCATTGAAATTGGGGGTATTGACATACCTTGGAGAGGTATAATGATCGACCGATTCTTGATTGCTTTCATCATCTAATTCTTCTTCTTCTTCTTCGCCATCGTTTAATATATAATCGTAATTGTATTGAGACTGAACTGGGTGAGCAAAAGTTGGGTATTTTCTAGATTGATTCATATAATGGGTAATATCATCCATTATTCAGCAGCGAAAAAATTAAAGAAAAAGAAAGATGATGCCTTTCTGAGCGAGAAGTTGTTGTAATCGAAAGTTAACGGAGGAAAGGAATTGAATTTTGTGAAATTGCAGAAACCCTAATTGCAAGGGTTTTCAGGCGGTCAGTTGGTGCGGTTGTAAAGAGAGGCGTTTCTAGTTTCAACGACGGAGAAAGCTCGATCGCCACATGATAGGAAGTAAAATTCAATTTACCCCATAAATTTACCATAATAGTTTAATTTACCCCTTTTCCATCTTTTAAGGTCATTTCACTCCATATTATATATTTATTTATATATATATATATGTTTTAAATGATTAAATTTTTTGTATTTTTTAATATAATAATTATATTTAAAATCCATGTTTAATCTATTGATTATTATTTTATACATTGCTCTAGGTTGATAGAGTTGAATAAATTAATATGATTAAAAGTAACTATTTTGATATTTAAGTAAGATTATAAATATGTAATAATAAATGAGAATTAAAAAATTATATTTATTTATCATGTAAATTATGTTAATACAATAATAATAATATATTCATGAAAATATAGTTTAGTGATATGCAGG
>CANYBF010490760.1:0-11961 GCA_948192965.1 Dalechampia spathulata
ATTTTTATAATTATATACCACTGTATTAACCAATCACATATCAGTGATAATCATTCATCACATCATAACATTATTTATGAAATCATATAATTATTTACAATTGTATCTACTATTTCATTTATCCAAATTAATTATCATATAATTTCAATTTTAACATATTTAATATCTACTTAATAATAATATAATACCATTGAAAACTATACTCATTTAACCTTCATTAACATATCATATAACCTCTTCATAACATCAATTAGCTTATATAATCATAGTCTTATAATCATTTAAATTTATTAAAGTCCTTAATAAATCCCTATCATAACATATTTCTATTATTTAGTCCAAACGTTAGCATCTTAATTAATTACGTTCTTATTTTATTGATTTAATTTCATAACTAAATTTGATTAAACAATGATATTATAATATTTATTATTAAATAGTTATCATAATCAGTAATATTTTATCATCATATACTGTCTAATTATCTCACCCCTTTTATACTGATGTTTATTAATCATTTAATATCTCAATAGTTAATAGTTAACGTGTTACTATCAAACCACTAAACTGTTATCATCTTATTATTGATTATTTAATATTATATCTTAATCAGATTCCAAGTATTAATCATGCCTATATTCTGCTAATAATACTTACTAGTCTTACTTAAAAGATCATTTAAGTCCCCACATATATCATAGACATATACTTCAATTAAGATCCCTTTAATACTTAAAAAAATGCATTATTAAATTACCTTTATTATAGCATTACTTAACCATTTCATAAAACTTCTTTTTAAATACTTTATATTCTTATTTTAATGATCATATGAATCCTCAAACTTAATATGATTGAATTCTTCAATATAATCCATTTAAACATTGAAAAATCATATCTTAAGTCCATCTTTCCTTAATATGCATATGCTTTTCTTAATACCATATAAAAACTCCATTTTATCTTAATTAAGAAGTTAAATACTTTAGTCATACATTAACTTAATCACTTATTTTATAATTTATATATCTTATATACTAAAAATGAAGATTTAGCCTTAATCATCCCATTTATTTAACTTACGTGCTTAACTTTTATCATCTTCTTAACTTTAAACCTTCTATTTTTTATTAAATCACTTTAGATCATGTTTTAAACTTACTATTAATTAATGATTAACCTCCAAATGTTTCAGTTAAGAAGGAAAACACAAGCCACACACACCCACACAATCACTAATCACTTTATTCATGCCCTTTTACATCATTAATCACTTTAACCATCAAAACATTAACAAAATCTAACATAAAACATTCTGCCCAAACCAACAAACACTCATAAAATGCATAAATCAATAGATCTATAACTACTTCATGCTCACCAAGGCTCACCTGCCACATCCTCATTTTTAGTGTGTATAGTATTAATAATTTGAGTGATGAAAATTCTTTCTATACGATCAAAATTAGATGATAATGTAGAATTATGGAAAAATATGCATTACGAGGTGATAATTTATAAATATTATGATAATGATCAAAAATATTTATCAGGATTTAGAAATGATGTTAAGATGATAGAAGATTAAGTCGAATGTGAAAAATAAGTTTGATCATGTAAAATTATGTCGATCGATAAATGCATGTATATCGAGGCAAGAATATTTATGTATGCATGGAAATGTATACAATTAGAAAATTAAGATAAATTATAATTGAATTTGAAGTATGCATAATTTAATAATTATGTATGATTAGGGTTTGTATAAATAAATTATACGTTTGAAATATATACGTGTAAATATATGTGTATAGAGATTAATTGAGGGTTTAGATATTCAAAATGCTTAATATTTTTAAATAGGTATGTCGAAGATGATTTATTTAACATAAGATTAATAATATAGAAAAGAAAGTATAATGGAATTTGGAATTCATTTATGATATCATAAATGAGTTGATGATGTAAGTATGATGTAAGCGTATGAGTTTAATTATGATTTTAAATGTATTAAGAATGAATGATTATGTATTGATAATACATTAATGAAGGTATATAATAATATGTAAATAATAGAAAAGTAAAATTAGTAATTTTTATTAATGATGTCATGGTGATATCATAAAAGGGTATAATGATGTCATAAATTGGTTAATTGAATAATGAAATATAAAAATGAGTATTAAATAGATAAATGGAAATAATAATAAAGTATTCATTAGACATGTAATGGAATAAATATAATATAGTTGTGGATTTAAATCAATAGAAATGGATTTAAAAATGAGTATGTAAGATGGAATTAAATAATATTGATTTGATTATGTGGAAATTAAGAAATTTCATTTTATTTATTATGAAAAGATGGAAAGGTAGAATGAATAAAATATTGATGTTTAGGAAATAGAAAAAGAGATATGGGTATTTGGAAAAGTATTTTGGAAAGTAGAGTAAGTGGAAGGAGAGAGAAGAATAATATGATATTTTATTTGTTTAAAATGATGAATGGATGGCATTTTAAGAGGGATATATGTAATTGTTGGTGAAAGAAGGTATTTCATACTTTTTTTAAGGATTTAAAAGAAGGGAAACCATATCATACAAGTATTTATTTCAAAATGGTATGCATTTAGGGGGTTTTAGTGAATGTATGAGGGTGTATAAGCCTTATGTTGCACATGCCCTACCCTTAACTCATGTCATACGACTTTTTGCCCCTCTATTCCATCAAAATACATCTTTTCTTCTCCTTTATTCAAAATGATTGAATGCTCTCCATATGCTTCCCTCTTCTTACTTTCATTTCTTACTTTTTCTTCTTGTTCTTCTTCATTCTTTCATAGAAAACTGAAATACTCTTCATCTTCTTTATCTTTTCTTTTCAATAATCAAATACTAAGCTAAATATATGGGTATACTTAAAGGTTGAGCTGAAATCCTTCATGTTCTTCTTGGATTACTGAAAGGCCGAAGCATATTTGTTTAAAGAAGCTTGAAAACTGTAACTTCTTCTTATATTTTTCATGATATTCTTCAAGTTCAAGTTAGATCCGTTTGTGTTCTTCATTTTTTAGCTAAAATGATCTCTTTTTCTTTATGTTTTCATAATGGTCGAATCATTCTTAAGGTGTCCTTCAAAGTGTAAATTCAAAACTCCTTTGTTCATGAGTTTTCCTTGAAAATTGAAACTCACTTGATATCTAATCCATATTTTTCTTAATGGATCTTTTGTTTAAGGTACATGCATGAGAGTTTTGGGTTAAGATCAAGGTTCAACCGTAAGGATTAAATAAAAAGCAAAGGAAATATCAAGTTTTAGCTTATTTTAGCTTATTTTAATTAAAGGTGAGTTAGATTTGATGATGGATCTTTAAGATCCAAGCATTTTTTAGCATATTACCACTTTGGCTGAAGTATTTGATATTGTTTCTAGTGTTGGCTGAATTGTTTTAAGCAAAAGGAGGTCATGGCCAAATGGTTTGGTTGATGATCTATTAGTTTCTAGGCTTTAGTTTGATGATTTAATTGATTAGTGATGTAAAGTGTTTGATTATTAGTGGATTGGTATGTGTGTGTGGGTTGTCTTGTGATTTTCATGGTATGGCCAAATGCTTGAAGAAGAAAGCTAGAAAAATGGTATAATTAAAGGCTTAATTAAAGGATTAGAAAGATTAATGAGAAATTAATTAAGATAAGGTTAAGATAATTTATATTATAAGATGGTTTAAGATGGATTAATTAAGTTATTTTATGAATAATGAGTTAAATGGCTAAAGGATAAGGAAAAAGATGATAATTTAAGTATATGGCATAAAATAAAAGAGGAAATTTAAGATATTTCAAAATGATAAGATAAGGTATGGACATTTAATGTAAATAAGGAAAAAAGAGCATTTAATATGATTAAATGGATGGCCTTTGGAAGCATACAACATTGATTAATATCAGAGCATGAATGATTGATTTATTAAGTGAATTAAGTATTATTAGAAGCTTTAAGAAGTAAATAATTGATGGTATGAGATAAGTTTAAGTAATATTTAAGTATGATGATTAAAATGGAAGTTAAAGTGTGATATATTGAAATTTTTAAAAATTTTAAGTTATGAATTAAAAAGGAGCTATAAATTGAATACGATTAATGATAATAAGAAGTTTATTAAAGAAATTATTAAATGTTATAAAGTAGAATGAATAGTTAAGACCTTGATTGATTGAAATAAGATAAAAAGATAAGATAGTACATGATTTAATGATGATTTTATAATAAGATTTTAATGGATAAAAAGATAAGCATGAGAATAATTATTTGGAAGTATTATGAGTCATTTTAATAATTAATAAAAAGAATTATTAGATATTAATAATTGAGGATCAAAATATAGTGAAAAGGATAATGGTATGGGAAATGATATATGGTTTATTAAAGAGTAAATTAGAAAAGTTTAAAGGATATGTTATATATGATTATATAAGAGAAAAAGGGGATGTAGAAACAAGTATATTAAAGATAGATAAACATTAAATCAAGTTTATTGATTTAAATATTAAATGATTAAATGTCAAGGATGATATAAAATAGACTTTGATATTTAATATAAAGGATAATGAAATGTGGTTTATTGAATGATAATGATTAAGTAAAGTACCAAGGTAAATATCATATATGGATATACATAATAATTGGATGTTGAGTTAAGAAGGTTAAGGATATATTTTAATTAAATTAAGTTTATTGATTGGTTATTTTTATGGTCATATTACAATGATATTAAAAGAGTATTAAGGTAAAGCTAAGATGATATTAAATAAGTTTTAATTAAGATATGATGATATCTAAATGTTATATAATTAAGTGTGAATAGTGATCACATGAATAGTAAAATATAATGATTAATGCTAGCATTATTTCTTAAAGTTATACTATGCTAAGTAAGAAGATTGAATTAAGATACAATATATTATTGAATGATATATTTACAATAATATATATTTGCAAGTATGAATGATAAATTAAGGTGGTTAATTAAAGATGAATGTTAATTTATATTATATATGGTTTAGAGGGGAAAATTGACGCAAACCACTAGAAATGTAAAAAGAACGGAAAATCAGGTTTGTGCTATTTTTTGCTGATTTCTTATTATTGGATCGGCAGGTAAGTATCAACTTACCTTAATTTTTAACATGTGATTACATGTTTCAATTTATATTTTATAGGAATGTTTTAAGTTAATTAAAGTTGAACTTCATAGGAATTACTTATGAGGTATGATAATATTATCATGGCATTCATAAATATTTGGTTATGATGATATTATATGTTGTATTGATTGTGATGCTGAAAATGATAATAGTAAAGTAAAAGGTAAAGGTTAATTAATAATGATACTTAAATGAAGGTTATTAATATTAGCAAGGAATAATTATTCATGATGATAGTATAAATTTATTAGATAGAATATATGCAGATACATATGTTTAACTAAAGTGATGATTATTTTACTAATATTATATCATGGAGTTTTTTTTTATATTGATGAAATGGATTTATGTGAAGAAGTGCTTTTCATAATGATATTATCATGACATGATTATGATTGATAGTTATTAATTCTAAGATATATAATATAAATATATATATATATATATATATATATATGAAAATGATATAATAGGGTGTATATAAGTTTTAGCAAATAAAGTTAATATTCGCAGAATTATATATACAGAGATATTAGGTAAGTACATAAAATGAAATGATTATTTTATTACATGATGATATTAAAGTTATGAGAAAAATTATGTATGGTAATTTAAGTTGTTGCATATGCATATTGTTTATATGCTATGAATTTATAAGGAGATGTAATAACCTAATATAATTTCATGATGAATCATGGAGAATAGAAATAATTAATTGGTGAATGAAGGTTTATGAATTTTATAACATAACTTATTAATTTAAGCAAATAAATAATATCTAAAGTACTTGCATTATAAAGTAATTTTCATTAAGTTAATATCAAAGTATGTATAAAGTAAATACTATATGAAATGGGTACTATTTGGGATGTATGCTATGTAAAATGAATGTTTTATTAAATGAATGATATATGAAAATCATGTTATATGAAACGTATGATGCATGAAATGGATGGAATATGATATAATATCATGATGCTTGTATATGTTTATTTTTAGCATCATGGCATAAAACATTCATATTATCTCATTGAAACATAAATTGATATATTCATATACATGACATGACATGGAGAAATAAGGGAAGAATAAAAATAAATGAATATGAAAGGATAATGATAAAATGAAAGGTATTGGGCATTACGATATAAATTCCTACAGGAATCATATGGAAATGGAAATGTAGAAATGATATGAAAAGAAATGAATGTGAAATGGGTTCCAAATGAACCATAAATGAGATATGAAAGAATGACCCAATACAATGTGCACATATAGCTCAAAATGCAAAGAGGGCAAACAATATGAAAAGATACAGGAAAATACGAGGGAGAATGCATAACAAATGCATTCTCATTAATGATATAAATCATGTTATATTATGATGATGATATTAATATTAAATATTGATATGATACACATGAGAATGATATGAGACATATATGTTATCATGATTGATGTTGTTCATGCTAAATATCGGTAGAGAATATAATTAACATGATTAATTATATTATGATTATGAATTTAAAGGAATGTATGATAAAGTGAAAATGGCATTTTTGAAATACTTGCAGGATTTTATTAAATCCTAAATTATTATAAATTAATGATATTGGTTATGAACATATGTTTGTGTAGTTAGTTCATTAAAAAGAATCATGATGGAATGATAATACATGGTAAATGATTACATTTCTTAGTGGAAATTTAAGAAAAATATGAATTCAAAGAAAAATAGATGATATATGTATCAAGGAAATAAACCAGTCATAGTATTGATATAAATTAAATTATGATCTGAATATGTTAAAGAATTAAGTAAATGTTGATATACATAGATGATGACTAGAAATAATATTTTAAATGTTTACATGGCAATGCCTTTAATATGATGTTATGGTTTACATGACCTGTATCATATATGATATATGTATGATTATATTTTCTAGGTTATGTGTAAAGCACCACTGAGTGATATACTTAGCGTTCATCATTTGATGGACGTAGGTTAACTGTTGGATGGCAAGCACGGATTTCCAAAGCACCAGTTCAGCAGTAGTCTCTCTAAAGGCAAGGACTTAGAATAAATCAAGTTTCTAATTAATTTGACTCAAGAAAAATAAAGAAATGTTAAGGTAGTAAATGCAAGAATATTATATGGGGTTATTACTTCTGCAAACTTTGAACAATGCATAAGTATTATATGTATATATAAAAAACATTTTACGCATCCCTTATGGAGTAATTAGTAGTTTTCATAGATTGAAGATCATTAATCATTCTATGGGAGCATGTCACTCTGCAAAAGGCATGACATCACCTTTAGCCAGATAACCAAAAATTCCAACTTAAACTTGATACTCCCTTGTTTTTGCTATGGATTTGAATGATTTTCACCACTTTGACTTCCTTAAAGTTGTTGCTCAACTTAAATCCACATGCATGTACCTTAGATAGTAAGATCCAACATAAAACAAGATTAATACTCAAGGATAGGTTACAGTTTTCAACAAAACTCATGATTGTTCATGATTTCGATCATGAACTTGAAGAATCATTAGAAAAGAGTTTTGGTCACTAAGAGAACAAAGGAAAACAAAGAATATTTTGATTAAACCTTGATGTATACTCAAAGATGTTGTTGGATCTTGAAAATCAAAGCCAAAGGAAGAAGAAAAAGCTTGTAAACTTCGGTTTCTTCAAGGAAATGGCTTTGGTTTTGAAGCTTGAAACTTAAAAGCATTTGGTCACCACTTAAACATCAAGAAAATGGAACTACTTTGACATAATCTTAAGTTAAACATATATTCATCTATTTATCTATTTACATAACATTAATTTATTTATCACTCATTTATGATATCATCTTACCATTTAATGACATTATCATGATATCATTAATAAAAATTCTAATTATACTTTTCTAATATCTACATATTATTATATAATTTTACTAATACATTATTAATACATAATTACTCATTCTCTAATACATTAAAATCATAATTATACTTATACACCTCATGCTTACATGATCAGTACATATCATGCTTACATCATCATTACTCAATTATGACATCATAATTAATTCCGAACTTTAATTTACTATATTTTCTATATTAATTAACTTAAGTTAAAACAATCATCGTAGACAAACTTAATTAATCATATCAAATGTTCTTAATATTGAAATCATCAATTAATCATCGTTTAGTGGTTTTGTCAAATTTTCTTATTTCAACTATAAGGCATGAAACTCTTATCATATCATATACTTTCCATCATTAGCATAATTTCTTATCATTATCACACCAATAACATATAAAACAAAACATATTAATCAATTTATGGATGCAAAGTGAGTGCTCGATTTAGGATGTGACAGGGTAAGTAATATAAGTACTATTGCATATGAAAAGATAGAAAAACACATTGGCTAAGAATCAAGTTACCTAACCTTGGGTATGATCTAAGAATCTTCTTATTTTAATTTTCTTGCATTTTTCTTTATTCTTCTCATATGTTTCTCATTTTTGCATGACTATTTTTATGGAACCATATATGAATATGCCATGCATATTCATGTTTTTATGAATATGTAACATACATTCATTACTTTTCTTAAAAGTGCGGTACACATTTATCAATTTGTACACACATGTTAATTTCTAGAAAATCTATGCATGTTTTCTTGTATTTTCATCCATTTTTGCATAAAATATAACTTTTCGATAGCATTTAACTTCAAAAATAGTTTGAATGATATATGTTAGTCATGCAAATAAAGGGAAATTAATTATTTTGCAAGTTTTCTTGATTTTTCTCATGTGTTTTTGAATTTTTTATAAAACTATTGAATGAATATGCATCACACATTCATCAACATGCACCACACATTTTTATTAATATGCATTACACACTCATATGAACGTTCATTGCATGTTACTTTTTCATGAATATGCAGAACATATTCATGTTTACTAGAAAATTAAATCATATTTTAAAGCATTTTTCATAATTTTTCTCAATCTTTAAGAATGTTTCAGTAGCAAGTTGGTTTTACAGTCACCAAATATGATATGAATTAGTTAGAAATTATCAATATTTTTTAATTTTAGCCTCAAAGCTAGTAATTAAATCAAAGGCTTTTAATTCAATTAAAATCTACTTGTTAAGATGATTAAAAATGCATCTAGAAAGTGAATTAAGTTCATATGATATTAAGAATGATTCTAGAATTTTAAAACCATTTTTATGATATTTTAGGGTGAATTTTTCATAAATTTTCCATGCCCAAATACTTTTAAAAACAATGAATGTATGCACATATTTTTAATATGCAATGAATGTTGATTTCTATTAGGTAAAAATGATATATTTTCATTTGAAACATGTTTTCAAGTGTAGTTTTGGACTTCCTAAGGCTTCCTTATGATAATATAAGCTTGCTACTAGCTTAAATTATTAAAGAAATCCCTAAAATCATCACTTTTACATTAATTGCATTTTTCACTCATGTTATTTTTGCTCATACATTATTGGCTCATGCTAATTAAAGGTAACTTTTTCATTGCCTAATAGAGGAAATTAGGTATTGTTTAATGTTAAAATTTTATGTATCGTAAAAGCATCTTTGTAATAGTATAGGACTTTTAATTTTACTTGAAAAATAATGTTTAAGTAAAGGATGCCAACCAAATAGACAAGTTAACCCTACAAAAACTACTACTAATTTCACCTTGCATCAAGATATTCCTTATAGAAGAATAGTTGATAGTTTTTAGCTTTGATGCATATTAGGATAAGAGATCAAAAAATTCATGTAGATAATGCACGATGGTTCCTACATATCTCAAATGAAAGGATTTCTTTTTTATAAAAAAATCTTATGCTAAGGTTATTTTTTATTGATCATAGAGATAAACTATATACAATTTATACAAAAGTACTATTAATATTGGATACATGGGGATTTAAGCCACATTCCCACTAATCAAATTGGAAAATTTGATAACTTAAATGTCATTTTTAGCTTGGGAAATTGACATTATGGTGAAATTTATCCAAATGTTTATAATGGTCATTGATACATTCTAGTAGTAATGGATTACTTTTCCAAATAGGTAGAAGCTAAATCCTAACATAAATTGGGGTAAAGCAAGTTGTCAAGTTCATTAAAAAGAATTTCATTTATCACTGTAAGGATTTACATCACTTAGTCTCAGACAATGGTGTGCAGTTCTTGGGTTAAGTTAAAGATCTACTATAAAGATATAGAATTGAGCATCATAAATCCTCTTTATATCGCCCTAAAGCAAATAGGTAGTTGAAGTAACTAATAAGATAATTAAGAAAATCCCAGCTAAGATGGTGATAAACTATCAAGATTAGCATGAACAATTACCATATGCCTTGTGGGGTTACCAAATCACTACAAAAGTCTAACATTTGCTTACTTTCTAGTTTACAAGACAGAAGTTATATTCCTTATTAAAGTGGAACTTAAGTTACTTTAGGTTATTGTGAAGCTTAATTATCAAAAGTCAAGTGGAAAAAGGCTAGATATGATTAGCTCACCATAATTGATGAAAAGTATTTAAAGGATTTATATCACTTGCAACTTTATAAAAAGATACGGCCACTACATTCAATAAGAAGGTCAAACCTGTAATAATTTAGGAGGTGATTTAGCTATAAAGTAAGTCAAAATAGTCATATGCAACTCTTGAGGAAAGTTTAGGCATAACTAAGAAGGTTCATTCCTAATTAAGGATCATATCTAAAGGAGTAATCCATGTCATCAATCTAAAAGGTAACAAGTACTCCAAACTAATCAACCTTGATTGGTTAAAAAATTATTTTGTAAAGAACAAAGGTAGAATGTAAAGTAAAAATAAAATAAAAGTCTAGTGAGTTAAAAATCTCAAAGGTGGTTTATCTAAAAGTTAAGATAAAAATAAAAATACTTGATAAGTTAAAAATCTATCATAATGGATTATGTAAAAGTTAAAGCATAAAAAGTAAAAAGAGAATGTTAAAATAGTTGACTAAAAAATCTTGCAAGATATTATTTAATGATATAAGTTAGGTTTAATGTATGTTGAACATTCTAAAATTTGGTGATGCCATAAATTATGGGAAAAATGCACATTTCGAGGATAATTTATAAATATTATGATAATGATAAGAAATATTTATCAGACCAAGGAATGATGACAAGATGATAGTAGATTAAGTCGAATGCGAATAATAAGTTTAATCGTGAAAAATGTAGTTGATTGATTAGATGCACGTATATTGAAGCATGATAATTTATGTATGCATGGAAATGCATGTAATTGAGGAATTAAGATAAATTATGAGTATTTTTGGAGTATGCATAATTTAATAATTATGTATGAATAGGGATCGTATAAATAAATTATATGTATGAAATAGATACGTGAAAATATATGCACATAGAGATTTAATTGATGATTTTGATATTAAGAACACTTAATATTATTAATTATGTATGTCTAAGATGATTGATTTAACATTAGTTTAATAGTATAGAAAAGATAAATTGATAAATTTGAAAATTTATTATGATATCATAATTAAGTAATGATGATGTAAGCATATGAAAATAAATATGATTTCTTAAGTATTAGAAAATGAATAATGATATATATATAGTAATAGTGAATTAGTAAAAGAATATAGTAATATGTAAATATTAGAAAAAAATAAATATAATTAGTATTTTATTTATTA
>CANYBF010490788.1:0-17840 GCA_948192965.1 Dalechampia spathulata
GGGTAAGAGGCTCAAATGACAAAAGACACTCCAGACAACCCTAAACCGAACCCTGAACCGCACCAAGGCGAACCGGGAACGCCCGTGAAGGCAAAACAGTGATGAAGTAAATCCGGTTCATCCCAATCGGCCCGAGAGGCTCAAAATTTAGGGTGCGACAACAACGAAGAATCAACTGTGGCAAAAATTGAAGAGGAATCAGATAGAACCCTAGAATCGAATGGAGTAAGAGTAAATCCAGTTGAAGGAAACACCGTCAGATTAGAAGAAGTAGGCGTAGAACTTAAATTAGAAGGAGGAAATGACACTGTTTCCTGGAGAAATGAAGTGGACTCATAAAAATTATACCATGCAGCATTACGGGACTCCCGAGACCACAATTTATGACCAGGAAACTGATGTTCATGAAACACAACATGCCGAGACACAAAAACCTTTTGAGTATGAGGTTTATAACATAGATACGCACTTTGACTCAAGGAATACCCCAAAAATATACAAGGTTAAGATTTGGCGTTGAATTTATCATGAGTATATGGTCGAAGGTAGGGATAACATAAACAACCAAAAATTTTGAGCTTATGGTAGTTGGGTTGTTTGTTAAACAACTTGAAAAATGGGGAGGACATGTTAAGAATAGGAGTAGGTAGCCTATTAATCAAATAAGCAGCTACCTGAAAGGCATACGTCCAAAATTATGTTGGTAAAGACGTTAACTGAAGTAAAGTAAGTCTAGTTTCCACCAAATAGCGATGACGACGCTCGGCCGTGCCATTATGTTGAGGCGTATGAGGTGGTGTTTGAAGATGACTGATACCATGAATTTGAAAGATACGTTTAAGAGCAATAAACTCTCCCCCGCCATCGGTATAGACGGAGACCATCTTTGTTTTAAACATATTCTCAACTAGCTTTTGAAAAACTGGAAAAATTTTGGCAACATCAGATTTGACTGTTAAAGGATAAAACCAGATGTACTTGGTATAGTGATCAACGAATACTAGATAGTATTTGAAACCATCAATAGACAAAATAGGAGCTGGTCCCCATAAATCCGAATACAGCAATTCCAAAGGACGAGTAGTACGAAGAGAAGAAATACTAAATGCGAGGCGATGACTCTTATTACAGCGACATGAGTTACAATCAAAACTAGTGACAGACTCAGATAAATGAAATTTAGACAAAACATAACGACAGACTCGAGCAGCAGGGTGACCAAGGCGTTGATGCCACACAAACGAAGAATCACGAACTGAAGAGTGAGCAGCAAACAGAGACGAACCTTTAGAGAGAGACGAAAGATGATAGAGTGAGTATTTAATTTGCCCCTTTGTGAGAATCTCCCCTGTGACCAGATCCTTAACAAGAAAACAGTCATAAAAAAATTCAATAGAAACGTTATTAGCAAGACAAAAGGCAGAAACAGAGATCAAATTTTCTTGCGCACGAGGAACACACAAAACATTAGTTAAGGAACAAGGTTTTAACGGAAAATAAATATTGTTCGAACCAACATGTGTAATGCGTAAACCTGTACCATCAGTGAGATGCAACTTGTCAAGACCTTCATAAGGAGCATGTAACGCCAGGTTCTGTAAGTCATTAGTTACATTGTGAGAGGCTCCAGTATCGAGAATCCAGTTCGGAGGCTCGGGAGCAGCAACATGATTAGCTCGAGGTTGAGGGAAATTGTTTTTAAAAAAGTCCTTGGCCCGAAAGCACTGTTTTACGGTATGCCCAGTTTTATCGCAAATCTGATAGATAACTTGATCCACCAGTACCTTTCCTATCTGAGGTGTATCGAGAAGTTGGAGCAGAAGACATTCGAGAGCCTACAGCAGGAGAGCGGTCAACCAAGAATCCTTGAGAATCCATCCTAGGACCCTGATGAGAATTGTTCTCTTTCCGAACACTATGCACTGTGAGAGGTGTCGGTTCATATGTGAAATCCACTTTCTTCAGATACAACTCATGTGCTAAAAGCTTAGCGTGAAGTTCTTCAAAAGAGATAATTGTATCATGAGCCCGAACAGCCGCAGTAATATCACGAAATTCAGGACCAACACCGTTCAAGACATAGATAACCAAATCGACATCCGAAACTGGACTGCCAGAGAGAGATAAATCATCAGCGATGGCTTGAACAATCTGCAAGTAATCAGACACAGATTTAGACTCACGTTTGTAATTGGAAAGTTTCTCACGAAGAGATAGAATTCGTGTAGCAGAGTTGTTGGCGCAGGAAGACTGAATCTTATCCCAAGCTTTTGCAGAAGACGAAGCAAAAGAGACAATATGCATAACCGAAAAATTTGTGGCTGCAATAATAGCTGCCAAAACCAGTTGATCTTGACAGACCCAAAACTCATAATCTTTAGAGAGAGACGAAAGATGATAGAGTGAGTTTTTAATTTGCCCCTTTGTGAGAATCTCCCCCGTGACCAGATCCTTAACAAGAAAACAATCATAGAAAAATTCAATAGAAACGTTATTAGCAAGACAAAAGGCAGAAACAGAGATCAAATTTTCTTGCGCACGAGGAACACATAAAACATTAGTTAAGGAACAAGGTTTTAACGGAAAATAAATATTGTTCGAACCAACATGTGTAATGCGTAAACCTGTACCATCAGTGAGATGCAACTTGTCAAGGCCTTCATAAGGAGCATGTAACGCCAGGTTCTGTAAGTCATTAGTTACATGGTGAGAGGCTCCAGTATCGAGAATCCAGTTCGGAGGCTCGGGAGCAGCAACATGATTAGCTCGAGGTTGAGGGAAATTGTTTTTAAAAAAGTCCTTGGCCCGAAAGCACTGTTTTGCGGTATGCCCAATTTTATCGCAAATCTGACAGATAACTTGTGATCCACCAGTACCTTTTCTATCTGAGGTGTATCGAGAAGTTGGAGCAGAAGACATTCGGGAGCCTACAGCAAGAGAGCGGTCAACCAAGAATCCTTGAGAATCCATCCTAGGACCCTGATGAGAATTGTTCCCTTTCCGAACACTATGCACTGTGAGAGGTGTCGGTTCATATGTGAGATCCACTTTCTTCAGATACAACTCATGTGCTAAAAGCTTAGCGTGAAGTTCTTCAAAAGAGATAATTGTATCACGAGCCCGAACAACCGCAGTAATATCACGAAATTCAGGACCAACACTGTTCAAGACATAGATAACCAAATCGACATCCGAAACTGGACTGCCAGAGAGAGATAAATCATCAGCGATGGCTTGAACAGTCTGCAAGTAATCAAACACAGATTTGGACTCACGTTTGTAATTGGAAAGTTTCTCACGAAGAGACAGAATTCATGTAGCAGAGTTATTGGCGCAGGAAGACTGAATCTTATCCCAAGCTTTTGCAGAAGACGAAGCAGAAGAGACAATATGCATAGCCGAAAAATTTGTGGCTGCAATAATAGTTGCCAAAACCAGTTGATCTTCACAGACCCAAAACTCATAATCTTTGGGAACTTCATCCTTACCATCCTTAGGAGTGATTGGTGAAGGACAGGGAAGAGAACGATCTAGATAGCCCATTAGGTTATGCCCTTTGAACACAGGTACAACTTGAGCTCGCCAGGCAGGATAGTTGTGTTGCGTAAGTTTCAAAGGAAACTGAGACGCATTAAAGGAAACAATGGTTCTCCCATATGAATGGACAATATTCGAAATATTATAAGGAGAAGCCATTGAATTGGGTGTAAAAATGAGACAGACGAGAAATCAGATCGAAAATGAAAACTAAAAGTTTTCTGCTCTGATACCATAAAAGAGATGTACAAAAGAATTGCTGTGAACCTATTTACTGTTATTCACACTGAGTGTATTTATACACCATTACAACCTTATCATCAAGTTGTTATGAGAGATAAAGATATACAACTCAATATATATCAAGAAGCAACTGACTTAGACTTATCTTTATCGGTTGATTCAATATTCATATCTTTTTAATTTATGATTATAATTATTTTTATTAATTATATTATATTGTAAATTAGAATTAACACTTTATATTTTTAATTTTTGATTTTTTATATAACTATTAATATATTGAATACAAAAACTAAGATTACTCAATTCAAAAGGAAGCAATTTCCAATGTGATTATATTTTGCAATAACTGTAAATAAGGCATAGGGACAAATAATATCAAATTTAAAAGTATATTTGCTAGAAGATGTTTTTCACATGGATAACTATATATTGCATTATTAGGAGGAATTTCAAGCTCAACAATAATGGTATTAATCAAAAAATATGATTTAAAAATAAATAACCAACATACATAAAAAAATATTATCTATAAAAAGATCTTGCTATTAAATAAATAAATAAACATTTGATCTCATTTTTTTATAAACGAATGAATGAAAACATTATATAAATAATATTTTAAATAAGTATATAATGCTTAAATGTTAAATATCCATTTAAAATTATATAAAATATTACAATAATAAAAAATTTGAAAACATAAAATATAAAATTATTACAAATGATGGGTTAAAAAAATTATCCTAACGTGCAACGCACCTTATGAAATTCTATGACTATTAAAATCATTAATGGGTGAAATATATTTCTATATATGATTAATAAAAATTATATGTAATATATATTTAAATATACAAAAAAGAAATAAATATATGGGACAAGATGCGAAGTATGATTTTCGTGGGTGTTGCTTTCCGGAGGATTGATTGTCCTTTACCCTCCCTCCACAAGGATTCCCTACCCCATGGGAACAAGGATTCCCAGCAAAGGAGAATACCGATTTAAGCCAATCGATAATACCTTCCAGCAAAGGAGATTACTACATTTGAAAGCACGAGACACAAGAAAAACAGAGATACTATCATAAAAAAAGACAAAGGAATCCATTGATTTATTGTTTGAGCATCTTAGAATCTAAATTTTATCAAACTAGAAAGGGACGATCATTTTGTGTTTGGGTCACCACTTCAAAATCAACTAATTAGATGCATTTTTTCCAAAACAAAATAGATGTAATTTCCTTGGTTTCACTCTCCTTCTCTTCCATTTTTTAAGGATTTTATATATTTCACCGGAAGAGGGTTTTAGGTTGGATTTAACATTTAAAAGGAAAAACATATATATGTATCGATCCATCCGATCATATTCCCCTACTTCAAAAAAAAACAAATGCTTAAAGAGAAAGGAATGTATTTTTTGAAACATCAGAAAGAGGAACTTGGCTTCATTATAAAGAAATGTTGGAATCCATTTAACTTTTATTAGTGTCACAGCATGCAAAAATTAACAGTTGTGATGATGAATTTGAGTTTAAACAGTTAGGTACGAATTTTGAATCTAATCTGTCCATATAACAATAAAATTGTGATGACGATTGCTTACAACAATTGCAACATATCTACTTAGTAAGATTTAGCTTTCATTTAATTTTTGATATTTTTCACTTATAAATATTTTAAAAAAAAAAATGATATATTCAAAATAAATTTATAGCATCGAAAGATTCTTGAAAGAGAAACTGCAACAAAAGAACTTGGATGTTTTAGATACTATACAAGTAGAATAACGTATCAGGAAAACAAAAAAAAAAAAGAACACTTTCACAATTCAATTCAGCTCAAGCAAAATTTAAGTAGCAGAATAAAGATGAGGAATACCAAGTAATATTAATCATGTCCTGAAGAAGAAGAGAATACACACTGGATTCTATTTGTAGAAAATCTCACAATCATGTCCCATAGCATTGATAGATTAAAAAAAATTCCAAATTAGTTCGATAATCAGATAAGAAAATTTTACCATATATTTCTTGTTGCCAACAAAAAAAAAAAACACCTGGCATCATGTAATATAGCATCATCAACCCAGCTTTGCTTCCCTCCTTAGTACCTGATTCGATTAAAAGAGATCCAGACAGAACATTGAAATCATCTAGTTACATATATAAAACGAACTGTGTAGAACTTGAAAAGCATAAAACCAATGCACCAGAAAAGTCTTAGAAAATATCATAGCATTATCGGATTAATGGGGATGGAGAAAAATCCTTTAGCTGTGCAGCCACAATAATATACTCCATCCTTTTTGCAATATTTAAATGACTGAATTATGTTACTAAATTATCTTCAGGTGAAATGATTTAATTTACCATACATGAAAAACAAATTAAGAAGGATCATTAATTATCTTCTCGATTTGTTTGTAAAGGAGCATTTTGGAAAATTACAAATTGACTTAAATGTAATGTATGAATGCATAGACTGGGTGATCAACCTCCGATCAGAGGGATTCAAGATGGATGTAACTGACATAAAATACAAAAAGGATAACACAAATAGGAGTTTCACAGAGGATCACGCAGCCGGAAAGAAAAAACAAGTGACATGTCATTACCAAAATTCCATAAACAGATGTGATTTAACATCTCCAAGCCAGTTCGGATTTATGAAGTCAAAGATAAATTTACAGATTTGAAGGATAAGTGGCCATGCAAGTATCTTACATTTGGCCTATTATAGGATTAAAAAGTTCCATTGCATTTGCACTATGGTGTTGATCAACAGAAGTGGGGAAAGGTAGACCAATCCCAAAGCCAAATGGGGAAAGGTAGACCAATCCCAGTAAATGGGGAAAGGTAGAGACCCATCCCAGTAAAAACATTTTTAAAATAATTGAGCTTGAGATGGTTTGATCATGTGAGACTGACTTAAGCCTTTGGGCAAGCTGGTTAAAAAATGGATCACATTATGATGAACAAAAGGAAAAGGAGAGGTAGACCCCCAAACTTGTATAGAAAGTGATTCAATCCAGGAACCTTGTATGTTTTTTTCGAAAATGTAGCCAAAAATCATTGTGAATGAAGAAAGAGGCAGAATTTGTTTCTGTAAACTGAGTGCAGGTTCTATGCCAAACGGCATAGGATAATGGGCTATATTTTGCTTTCATAAATCAAGTTAAAATCATAACCTTTGTTGCATATGTGAGATATATTCAGGGGTTAATGATGGAAGATCTAATTAACAAATGGACAGAACAATGCAATTTTATATGTTTACATTGGGAGGACAAAGGGAAAAGACATGCTTAGGCCACAAAAAAGCTGATAATTTTACAAATATAGCTCATTATCATGCAGCAACATATAAAATCTAATACAATCTAATGGTAAACTCATCCATAATTGCATAACATTACAAGTTGTAGAGCCAACTAATAGAATGTAGGAATTATCGTCAAGCGTATTATGATTCAAACAGAAACTGGCAAAAAAGGAGCATTCAGGACAACTGGATTCAAGAATCAGAACTTAAATCACAAGAGATATTCATCAATTTTTTAAAGGAAGTTTAAAAAACATCAGAAAAACTTAAGCTACCCAACCAAACAAATATAAGTAAACTTGCGTGTTAAGTTATTTTCCCTTTTCTCCTAATCTTCTTTAATTGAAAACAATGACTAAAAGAATGAGGGACAATGTACCTCTTCAGCAAATTTTATCAATATGGTTGTTCGAGGTCGTTGCTGACCTTCCATGGGTACAAAATGAGCTGTTACAAGAGCTGGAAAACCTGCACTATCCAAGACACCCTTCGAAAGGGGAAAAGAAGGGGGAAAGCACACAACGTAAGAGATTCCATGATTGAGAAAATTGGTCGACAGTTATAAATTCAATACAGCACTTACCCTCACTATTCCAGCAACAAAAGCTCCACAATTAAACGTCCCCATGTCCTTTGGAATAGAAATGAATCTGATAAATGTAATGAATAATGAAATGAGAGAAAGAATAGCAATTTTGATCAACTGGAATATGAAAACACAAAATCCAGCTGCCAGCAAATGTCATATCATAAACAAGCATGGGGACAACAATTACCTGTTTACGAGAAGCTCCTTCTCACTTATCATGTATTCATCTTCATGTTCAGTGCCTTTCTCAAGGGAGTCAGCCACCTAATTTCGTAAGAGCAAACTGATTTAAATGTACCCATTACATAAGCTAACCTCCAACCCATGCATTTCCAACAAAAGGAAAATGAAATCAAGAAAGACAAATCTTAAATAGCTCAAGGGTTACATTGGCAAGAAGCCCTATCTGCACAATCATGGTTTTCAATGTAAGATTTTACTCCTTTCTAAGCAGGGGTAAAAAAAGGGTTTTTGTAATGCTTTCTTGATATCGATTGATATAAAAATGACAGAAATGCATAAAAATAATAATCAGTTCAGGACAAAGTAAAGCAGAATCCACATTTGGAAACTTAAGGAAAAGGTAATGCCATAATAGAACAAGAAATGTACCAAACAAAACTGTGAAAAAGTTTTGCATGAAAAAGTATGAACCAGAATAAGACAACAGGAAAGGAAAGCATCGCAAAGACTGTCCAATGCTATTTTATGATTTAAGACGGTTCAAGAACTAAATGAACTGGTAAATGGATACTTACTTTCCCAAATAACACCTTCCACACTGTACTGTGTACAAACGACAAAATACCCAATAATCGAGTTTCTCGTCTATTTCCCTGTGACATCAAAGAAAGAGTGACTATAGCACTTAGCCAAACCTACACAAAACAAATCCTATGAAACAAAAACAATTGGCTTATGTGCTGAGAGGAAACATTACACTTCCAGGAATAAACATGCAGTATATGATGGTATAACATCAGAATTGTAGAAAACAGACAATCCAGGAATGACTGCAAATAATGACATAAAGGATGACAATACTACTAAATGCTGAATTGTAAAACAGGAAATTTAATATTGAATACCAAACTTTTTAAAGTATCATAAAAAGACACCACTACAACCAAAGAAGTCATTTATCTTTGAGCGATACATGCAATCATGAAAATAGGGAAGAATACTTGAAGAGAAAAAAAAGTTCATATTGTCAGAATCAAAGACTATAAAAATCCATCAATAAAATATCAAGGCATCACAGAAAAATGCCTCAGGTATTGAACAAAAAAAGAATATGAAATTTGATGAGATCGTCTTGCTTGTGGAAACAATCTTCACTAATTTTTTTTTTTCTTTGAAACAAAAACCCATTAATTGCATGTATAGATATCATTTAACAATTTGCAAGGGCTAGGCCTTTATCACAACTTGGAAGAAATAAGATCATGGATATTGCAGAAAGCTGATCAAGTAATAAGTTTTATAGTAAAACAACTGCAATATGTTAATACCATCTAGATGTTCTATGCAATAAAGGAACTTTTCCTTGTTATGCAAACTTCAGAGTGGTGCCCTGTTGTGAGGGAGAATTTAGGCAAAGTCTTGGACTTCAGAAATTTTACACAAAACAAGCTAAGAGATGAAAACTATACCCTTTTAGAAGCATACTGAACATTATTATCATTGAGCCACAACTGATCCAATACCATTTTTGCACAATCAAAAAAATCTTCATTTCTAATCAACTAGGACACCAGTACATGAGCAACATAAAACTAACAAGATCCAATCAATACAGAGAAAAGCAATCACGCCATAAAATTCACAAGAAGGATTTCAACAGTGGATGTGTCAATTCCAAATTCAACAAGATAAGAATATTTCTAAGACCAAATAAAACAATGGAGACTGAACAATATAACTCTTCGCTTTAGGACATTTCATTGCATAGTTCATTACTTGACAAGCAATTCAAAAGTTGAAACAGAAATTTAATCACGACATGGCACATCTAGTTTTAAGAACCCAGACATATAACAATAAACTTGAGCCGCAACTGGAGTTACAGATATAGCCTGTACTTTTGTTGACTCTACAAAAAGGCAAAAAGAACATGACTATCAAATTAAATAATAGAGCCTTACAAAATCAAACATATTAAAACATTTATTGCCATGATAAACAGAACTTTTGAAAGCACTATGTAACAGTTCACCAAACAAAGGTAATAACACGGGCAAATTGTATTAGCATCACCAATCAATTTAACAAGATTTATGATACAGTTCCGAGAAGAAACTTCACAAAGCATCATACATTAATGACATTGGCACATTGTTACACTGATCGGTCTGCCAAAACTAAACCTAAAAATAAATCATACTTTTTCCCTGTGGCAGAGAAGTTCAAGAACTCGAGCACCAACTGCATAGCCTGCATCCTCCAGCCTGCTCCATCCCAACAAAATATTATCAAGAATTCATCATAATAGGAAGCATTATATCAAGAATAAATGTAAAAATTCAAATAGTTACATGTGCTTGAAGTTGAAATTTCTAATCACATTCATTCTATTAACTTTTTCTTTCGAGTTTCATTCTCCGGATCCATAATTATATCTTGAATGAATAAAATAGGAGCAACTATTCACATATATAAATAGATTTCATAATGCATTGATCGTATTCATTACCATTAAATTTCTAAACAACAAGGTCAATACAGATATAACATAGAAAACATATAAGAAAAATAAAAATAGAATGGATGCCTCAAGTGGATGTGATTCATTGCACTAAACAAATCAATTACAAAGTACAAAATAAAAAAAATAGTAGCAAATCACCTCCTTTCCAATTCAGCAATGTTATCAACCTGTGTTTGATTGTACTGAACTAGCTCTGAGAACAAAAATGCATATGCACTCAAGCTAACCTGCAAAAACACACAAAAAATCAATGAAGATGAGAAATTTGCAATACTGAACTAGCTCCGAGAACAAAAATGTAAACGCACTCAAGCTGACCTGCAAAAACCCACAAAAAAAATCAACGAAGACAGGAGATTTGGAATTAATCAAACTGAATGCATGTAAAGAGAATCAGAGATCTGATACTAAAATTACTTGCATAAAACAAATACTATCAACTAATTGCATCCAATAAGAAATAACAAACGAAGTAATAACCCTAAAAAGAAAGAAGGCAAACATAGTATGATCTGAAATGAAAACAACATGGTCGACTCGAAAGAATAAACCATAAAATCTCAAAAATCTCAGCTTAAGAGACATTACATTAAGAATGCATTACCTCTTGTTTACCCTTGCTGAGAGGTTTATCAAGAACGTTAGAGTATTGCTTGACCTTGCCAACGCCGATCATTTTAGTTTCTGATTATGCTTGTGTTTTGATTGTATTTTCCGCTTTACCCTTCGATTATAGAACGATTAGATGGAGTCGCAAGAAAAATTGATCTTCTACCTTTGAGTGAGTCCGTTGGTGCTGTAAATGTAAAAATGGTTTTGTCACAGAGCTGAGAAAGCCGATGCGAAAATGAATTAGTAATTACGCTATTGTATTGATTTTAAACATACTTAAAAAAAAACTTAATTATGCTTTATTCATGTCTGTAATTGAACAAATTTAGAGTACCATATTCATTGAATTTTTTTAATTTTTCACTTTTATAAGCAATTTTTAATTTATTTTTATTTACAGTATAAATTTATAAAATTAATTTCAGATTTAATCATATATTAAAATATATGTGATAATTTGCATTATCAATATCTTTCTTCGTACTTGAGCAATCATTTTTAGTCATCTTTTCATGCATTCTTAGTAGGTTTAACAACATATTATATGACAATTTACAAACAGTACCATCATACCTTACATATCATTCATCATTGACATATTTATATTTTATTCACTCATTTCATTCTTAATTCATATAGTTTCTATAGATAATTTGCATAACCTAAGAATTAGCCTATTTTTATATAGAATTGTTTGCATATGTTAAGTTTTCTAAGAACCATTTTGTAGTTGTTTGATAGTTCTAGGTATTAGAAGCTTACTTTCCCCATTTTGGTTTAGATTTTAGGATTTATTTTAACCATACGAGTATTACACGACTCATGTATGACCTACACGACTCATATAAGTCTCACCCCTTCTAAAAACCCTTACTTATAGTGAATTCCCCATCCCACACGAGTCCTATACGACTCGTGTATGATCTACATGACTCATGTAGGTTTCAGCTCCTTCCTGTTCATCATTTTCTACGTTTTATCCATTTTGCACGAGTCATACACAGCTTGTGAATGGCACACACGAGTCGTGTATGACTCGGCTATCTAATTTTCCTTGCTATAAGACACCCTCGAGCCTTACACAAGTCGTGGACACCTTACATGACTCGTGTATGGCTCGGCCTTCTTCCCATTCTTTCGCATTTAACCCCTTTGAGCTTTACACGACTCGTGTATGGCATTTTAACTTGGGTTTTCACTCCTTTTCATCACCATTAGATCATAGAACATAAGGTGAGGATCAGAGAGGGAAGTTATCAAAGGAAATAAAGGAATAGAGTTAGGGTTTTGGGAGGCAGTCGGTCAGTAGGAGGAAAGGAATTAGGGTTTGAGAAGATTAGAGAGAAAACTAAGGACAAGAGATTAAAAACTTTCCTAACAAGTGTTGATCCATTTTTTCCTCTACAGTAGGTGATCTATTAAGACATTGAAGAAGCTTGCTAGGATCCGGATTGGGCGAGTTAGAAGGTTTAAAGCTAGGAGCAGTAGCAAAATTTGAATCTCGAGTTCATTTCATTAGTGTTATCTCTTTTCGTCCTTTCCTTATTCTCTGAATTGAACTATGGTTGTGATACCTTTATTGTTAACCATTTTGTTATTTCAGTTCCTTTCTTTTATGACTTGATTTAGAATTAGGGTTCAATGTTATGAGACTATTGCTGTATTTTCATTTATGAATCAATTGATCTTTATGTTTCCATATGGTATTCATTATCATAATGTATTTTGTTAATGAAATGAGGCCAATTTCTATAATCGAATATTACAGAGTTCTTTTAATTGCTTTGGAAGAAGGATTAAATTAACTGAACAAATATGGAAACACTTAATTTTAACTACCTAGACATAAAAGTTAAACTATTAGGAAGCTCAAATGTAGTTTTGAACCTATCATTGAAATGGATTTAATGGTCATAAAAGTAGTCAATTGGTTTATCTTCAATAGGTAACGAGTTTTTAGAAAGAAAGTCCTTACACATAAATATTACTTTGAGATCTTAATTGATATAATTAATGAGGTATATTGATTAGTTTCATACATTCATCCCCATGGTTAATTGTATCATATGTAACATATGCCTTAGCTTTTAATATAAGGTTAGTTTAATAGATTTAAAACATGACTATAGTTTATTATCACCTAAATAATCAATGAAATTAACGTCTAGTACTTGATTACCATCAGTCCCAGAGAACGACACCCTTATACTGTAATTGTGACTCGTATTCTTGCAGTGGCGTAATTACATAAGTAAGGAATATAAATTTAAAGCTTGTTGAATTCAATGCATGTGAAATCTACTTCATTTATACGCTAATAAGGTTTTGGTGCTGTTGCCGGGGAATGATGATAATTAGTCAATATTAGTAACTTGAGATTAGTTAATTAATTTAGTACTTAGCTATTCGTTTAAATTTTTAGGGTACTAATTGCATTCCTTCTTTCTATTTTCAGGTACTATTTATATTCGTATGAAGGGAAACCTGGACAACGTATGAATAGACATAGATCCCAAGATAGAGAGAACTTTTAACGCAAGACTCAAAGCACTTAAGGAAGCAGAAGAAGAATTTAAAATGGAAGCTGACAAGCGACTGATGGACTATATTCTACCAAATCCAGAAGAGGTTCAACCAAGTATTGCTAGACCATCGGTTAACAGCAATAATTTCAAGCTGAAGCCTAACCTGATTCAGATGGTGCAAAATTCACCATTTCACAGTTTTCCATCAAAGGATCCCAACAAGCATTTAACCACATTTCTGGAAGTCTGTGACACCTTCAAAATCCATGGGGAATCAGAAGAAACGATCAGACTTAGGCTTTTTCCTTTCTCACTTAAGGATAAAGCAAAGTTGTGGTTGCATTCAAAGCCACCTAACACTTTCACCAACTGGACTCAGTTAGTGCAGGCTTTTCTAACGAAGTATTTTCCACTAGCTAAGACAACTAAACTGCAGAATGAGATCTTGATCTTCTCTCAGTAGAAGAGTGAGTCACTACACAAAGCTAATAAGAGATTTAAATACTTGCAGCGTCAGTGTCCACATCACGAGGTGCCAGAATGGATGTTGATCCAAATATTCTACAGTGGTCTTCACCCAAATATGAAGAGCATTGTAGATGCAGCAGTAGGAGGATCTTTTATGGGGTGTACTTTGGTAGATTCTAAGGCATTGATAGAGAAAATGTCCGCTAATTCATATTAGTGGAACAATGAGACAGTTGGGTCTAGAAAGGGAGTAGTAGTTCATAATGTCGAGCCAATCACTATGCTAAATGCTAAATTTGATGCTCTTGTTAGTAAGCTGGATAAGTTGATAGTGAATAGTGTTAGTACAAGCTAGATGCCAAGCCCAATAAGTTGTGAAGCTTGTGGAGTGTTTCATCCAGGAGATTGTTCCTTCACAAGTTAGGGGCAAGAAACGGGAAAGTAGGTTAATTTTGTTAGTCAGCAGCATCAGAGGTAGGGTAACCAGAACTAGCAGGGGAATCCCTTCTCCAATTCTTATAATCCAGGATGGAGGAATCATCCAAACTTCTCTTGGAGAGATCAGGGGTCTTAGAATCAACAGCAATAGCCAGGGCAGCAACAACCCTACATGCCTCCACAGATGAAGCAATCACCTATCTATCCACCGAGGAATAATCCACAACCGCAACAACCATAAAAATCTAACTTGGAGGTAATGATGGAGACAATCTTGCAGAACCAGAAGGCGTAGGATGACAATATTAAGAGCCTAACCTCTAGGGTAGAGCAGCTAGCCATGCATAATAAAATGCTGGAAAATCAGATTGCCCAGCAAGCTAGCTCCTCCAAAGCCTTAGGGAAGTTGCTAGCATAGCCAGAGAATCCTAGAGAGCTTTGTAATGCTCTCAATGTTCAGGTTGGGCAGGATACAAGTAAGGGGAGTTTTGATGGCTTAGTAGATGTGGAAGTTTGGGAAGAGTAAAGATCGATGATTATGGAACAGAGAGAGACTATTAGGGGTGCGGCTGAAGCTCAGATACTGTCGAGCAAGGGTAAAGAGAAGGATGATGCTCCAAGGCCTTTGAGTAAACCTTATGTGCTGGTTATGTTATTTCCATAGAGGCATGCGAAGGCAAATCTGGAGAAGCAGCATGCCAAATTTCTGGAGGTAATATGGAAAGTCTAGATTAATCTCCCTTTGACAGAGGTATTGAGGGGGATGCTAACCTATGTAAAGTTTTTGAAAGAAATCATCAGTAAAAAGAGGGAAATTATAGAAGAAGAAACCGTAGCCCTGACAGAAGAGTGCAGTGCTATCATCTTGAACAAGGCACTTCCTCTAAAGCTGAAAGACCCGGGAAGTTTCTCTATCTGTGAGGAGTAGCACATCCCGGACGCGGGAATGCTGCATGCTGTTCGGTGTGAGATGCCGTGGTGCTTGCTCCCGAGTGACTAATCCATGGTTAACCTGCAGGACCTAGAAAGATCGCGTCTAGAAATGCTATGGAGTCGCCACCCAATTCATCTAATCAACTCGATTGAGTAACTAAATGAACCGAGAAATTAAACCCGAGCCTTCCTATGTTGGAAAGCATCCCAAATTTCTTCAGAGTTGGGTTTGGGATTTCGAATTTATTCATATTCCAAATTATTATATTCACTTTATCTGATTTTAATGAAAAAGCCAAGTCACACGCAGTTAGGTTGAAGTTGAATTAAGTCCGGTTTCATGGTATAAGCAGATAGAGGCATTTAGCACGTAAGAAAGCAGTAAAAGCAGGAATAAAAAGCAAGAAATAAAAGCAGGAAATGAAGTACGGGCATTTACGTACAACCCGCTCAAATGGAAAATGATAAAAAGACACAAAATCTCAGGTATTTAATACAACCCGATAAAAAGAAAGAAAGCATAAATGTCCAGAAGTGCCTCGAAATCTGTGCTCGGTTGTGTTTTCCCGTAATCCACTGAATTAGGGTTTCGTCTGAATCCCGGGGCCGAAAACCAATCCAAAGCCTTAGTTCTCCATGCTATTCCTTCAAAACTTACAACAAACACGTAACGGGGAACAAAATGCGAAACATCAAAATGATAAACATGATATACGGGATCAAAACAAAGCAAAATCATGTGAAACACATTGTTAATACTCAAAACATCAAACCCTAAGCAAAACATATGGTTCTAATATGCAAATCATACCAAAATTCATAAAATAAAACAAGTAATATTCGGCCAAAAGAAAATTAAACATGCATACTAAGATCATACCCGTACGGGTATGTATGGAAGTGAACATACCCGTACGGGTATACTCATACCCCAAACGCACATGCAACACACGAAACATGCACAAAAGCACAAGATAGGCAACATACCCGTACACACATGATCAATAAGAAGACTTACCCGTACGTACATGCATGACACAAAAACAACACAAAAACATATTTTAAAAGCAATCCGAATCATTTATACATAAAATCATGCATGGATCATCAATTAACTCACATTGGATCATTAAAAACAAATCAAAATAGGTTGAAATTCAATGAAAAGTGATGAAATCAAACAAATAAATGAAGTAAAAGTGAAGAGACCTACCTCTTGTTGAATCTCCAAGGTTCTTCAAGCTTGAATCCACTCCAATTGCTAAGGTAATCAACTTAAGCTAGTCAAAATCAAGCTAAAAATACCTAGATGATGTTGATTTTTTATTGAGATCAAACCCTAACTTAAGCTTTTAATTCATTTGATTTGAGGAGAGTCTTTCTCTTTTTTTTTTTAGTTTTAATTTTGCTAAAATTCCCCCAAAAATCCCCTCAAACTAACAAACTTTCAAATTAAAACTGCCAAAGGGAAGATACCCGTTCGGGTATCTTTGAGGGGCGATTCGGGTAAGCAACATACCCGAACGGGTATGTTGCATACCCGAATCGGGGCCCTAAAGATACCCGAACGGGTATGTACCCAAAATGACCGAAATGCCCCTAGGGCAACCTTAAACCGAATCCTGAATTGCACCGGGACAAGCCGAGATGCCCATGAAGGCAAAACAAAGAGGAGATAGGCTCAATTCATCCCAATCGATCCGACCGACTCAAATTTAGGGTGCGACACTATCTTGTGTTAAATAAGGGAAGTAGTTATTGAGAAGGCACTCTGTGATTTAGGAGTGAGTGTCAGTGTGATACCTTACACGATTTTAAGAAAATTGAAGGTGGGTGATATGGTGCCAATTAGGATGACTTTACAGTTAGTTGACTGGTCGATAATGTTGGTTTGTTTAATGATTAAGCAGCGGAAGAAATTTAAAATTTTCATTTTAAAACAACAAACCAAAAGAAGATCTTTGCATCAAAACATAGAGAAACCAGTTTAGATATTAAAAGTGACAGTTTGATAGTAACCCTTACTCTCAATGCAGATGTCCTTCGTTCTTTATCTCTAAAACGTTTATGGTTGTAGCAAACCAAAAACCACCAAGATTAGGCAGCCTCCAATAGTATTCACATGAAACAAGGATGTCCAAGCAAGCAACCAATTGCTTCTATCTCTTTTCCTGTGAACTAGCAAAGAAAAAGAAGAAAAACTTATGGAATTTTCGACTTCCTCACAATTACTCTTGTGAAGGCCGAATTCTCCTTTTGCAGAAGAGTGTAACTTCAGCCAAAGGAAGAATAAGAGTGTGACTTGACCTAATTTTGGTTATAATAACATATTTATACTCTAAAATTAGGTTAAGCTGAAACCCTTTCAGCTTAAGTCAGGCCTGGGCCCGTCTGTGACTAATATGGCCTGTGACTGTCACTTGCCATATCATAGCCCAACCCAATAGCCTAACTTAAACCTTATG
>CANYBF010490868.1:0-27883 GCA_948192965.1 Dalechampia spathulata
TATAAACAGGTAAACACAAATTAGAATTATAAAAAAAAAAAAAAAAGTTCATAGAAATCCCTTGTAGAGTAATTAGTGGTTTCCACGTATTGGGGATCATTAATTATTTTACGGGAGCATGTTACGGTAAGGCGTGACACAAATATTGCCCAATAGTAAGACACGTAACAAGATAATAATTGAATAAAATATAATTATTTTTCTTATTAATTAATAAAATGGATATATGGATTTAATTATCATACTCTATATATAGATACATAAAAAAATAAGCTACATGAATGCTTGTCATTATAGCTAGTTTTCAATTATCACCCAAGCTGACTAATTACTCCATGTAAAAAAGCATTAGGAGCATATTTACATTAATATCATAATATTTTACATATAAAATTTTTAAAATACATAAATAAAATATAAATATAAAATATTTAAATCTGAAAGAGTGACAGGTGTCTTTTGTACAATGGCCTTCACCAAAATGACATGCACAAAGCCATACTTCTTGGAGGAAATGATACAGTTAGACCTGAACCAACCCAAACCCATTACTCGATCCATCTATAATTAACATTTGAAATTAAATTAATATAATTGAGGTCTGTTTTAATGATTCATAGTCATTGTTCCCTTTTGGAGCTTTTAATATCAATATTTATTATTTATTTTTTTAATTTAAAAATAGATTCAACCAATGTAATTACTATTAGTGACGTGGCCAAATTTGATTGATGGTAAATTAATTAATAGCCGTTAGATCTGGCTTCTTAATATAAATAGCCGCCCCGCCGGTAAAAACTAAAAAGGCCAAGAGAAGCACCAGCCGAAGTTTGATTCTCACGTACTACAATATGGAGAAATTCGAAGAATTTGCCTCGAATTTTATGAGTAGCGAAGAAGAAGGCGAAGTAGAAGGAGAAGAACCGGAAGAAGAAGAAGAGGAAGAAGAGGAAGAGAAAGAGTTTGAAGCGGACGAAGGAGGAGGAGGAGACGATTTAAATCCTCTGGTGGATTCAATTGAACTAAATCATCATCAATTCAGTCGTGTAGACTATGAATCTCTCGCCTCTAAGAAACGTAAAGCACTATCTGATACTCTTGGGTTAGTAACCATTATACCATCATCGTAGCTGTCAATGCGATCAAAATTATTTTTACAAAACAAATAAATACAAAGCAAATTCAATTTACGTTATTTTGTTCCCCCCTCCCCCCCTCTTATTAGCAGTGATGGATCAAGTAAAAAGAGTAGGTTAGGCGATGTAACTGGTGATTTGAGTGCCAGTGCCATGGATGAAATATTGCAAGCTTTTAGTTTTGGCAAGCGCAGAAGGTCGCGCAAGGTAACCTCCCAATATCTTTCAGTTGTACTTGTTAGTGCGTAGTTTATATTAATCATAACTGAACATCTTGTTCCTGTTTTCAATCTGACACAGCTTAGAAAAAGAGGCAGGAGGAGAGGGTCAAAAAGTAAACTCAGCCCTGAAATCTCAAATATGCTTGGTCAAGCTACGCTTGATTTTGCTCATGCTCGCTATGAAGAGGTTTTACCCTTTTCTTTCATGTCTTGTGATGCTATATTGGATTAAGCAGCATGAGAAACCAAATCATGGTTTTGTTCCTATTTGCTGACTCTTGTAAATTATTCTATAGGCCATATCTGTTCTGAAGGAAGTTATTAGGGTAGCACCACATGTACCTCAATCCTACCATACGTTAGGAGCTGTGTATGAGTCACTTGGTGACACTGAAAAGGCAATGGGATTTTATACAATTGCTTCACGTCTTACACCGAAAGAGTTTTCTTTATGGGGGAAACTTTTTGACTGGCACATGTAAGTAATTTATCCTGACTTCACTATGGCACGGAAACGTGTGTAATTCGTTACTTCAAATGTTGTTTCTGTTGCAGTTGTTAAATTTCAATTTATATGACAAAGCTATAGTATTTCTATTTAATAACAATAATACACTTTTTGTCTAATTTTGATTAATATTTCCTAACAAATATGATATGACATTGTTTTACATGGTTTCATGAATGTTATAATGTATACTTGTACAATTGTGATTTTCTTGAAATTGAGCTAAAGGTATTTTACTGATAGCGTCATACTAAAGTTAAAATAAAAGAATTTTTGTGATATAAATCAAAGTTTGGGGACTACAGCGGAAAATATGTTTAATGTTTGGAATATTGAGTAAAACTTTTCCCAACATAATGGAGCAAATCTTATGAGATTAAGATATATCTTCACATTCCAAAAAATATAGAGGTGACGTACAATCGTAATAGGGGCCTGCTTGAAAATGTAATTCTCCTTGGGGACTTCTGTTGGTTAAGCGGAGAGGATGGCTTGTGTGATTGAAGTTGGAAATTAAAAAAAAAAAATATGGTGTTTTCATTCTCCTCACACCTAACTAATTTTTTGAATGAAATGTAGTGAACAAGGAGACATTGCTCAAGCCATGAAGTGCCTCACTAGAGCTATAGCAGCAGATCCTAATGATATTGCACTCAGAAATCATCAAGCATCACTTTATGTTAAGTCTGGGAATCTGCAAAAAGCTGCTGAGTCTTTTGAGCAAATATCTCAAATTTGTCCTGAAGATGTTGAAGCGCTTAAGATAGCTGCTGAGGTTTTAATTAGATATTATGGCTTATTATTTTGAGCCCCTGTTTAAATCTTAATATTTTAATTGTTTTCCTTCTATTCATGTCAGCTGTATTCTGAATGTGGTCAAACGGAGAGAAGTATCAGCATTTTAGAGGGCTATCTCAAGGACCACCTATCTGGAGCTGATTTTAGTGTGATTGATTTGCTTGCTGCTTTGCTCATGGAAACTAATGCCTATAATAGTGCCGTAGAACATGTTGAGCAATACATGGTTCATAATTCTGGAGAGGAATTGCCTTTGCAATTAAAAGTAAAATCAGGAATCTGCCATATTCACCTTGAAAATATCGAGAAAGCTGAGGTTTGTGGAACTTACTAATTTTGCTAAATATTAGAGTGGTTTAATCTTTGACATTAGCTGCCTTACTTAGGGGAAAAGGAAGGAAGGGAACATTTTTTTTCTTGTTGGCTCTTATATATTCACTTATTAAGTTACATACTTTTAAAATTTTTTTAAGTGTGTATTTCTTGGCGGATATCTTGGGGAGTTTGTGCCCCAATTAAGTTGAGATAAGGTGTGGTTGAGTTGAGTTTATTAGATTACATACCAAAAGGGGCATTTATATATAACAGCCTTTATCCCATTGGATCATGGTGCTGGCAAATCTATTCAGGAGTTTACAGATGCATGGCAATTATTATTAAAGTGTTGATAGCATTTTGTGGGAAGCTGCTCAGTACAAGCTTTTGGTTGCTTTCTCCGTACATGGTCAACATGCATTTTGATATTTGTCAGCTGTTTGTTGTCAGTATTGCTGTAATGCTCGCTTTTGATTAGACCTTGAATATCAAGTCATTTCGACAGCAGGTTTAAAAGGTTTTTCTTGTGATCTGTGACCCCAAAATCCCTTATTTTACAACAATGGAATACTAAAGGGCATCTGCAGGCATACTATCGGAACATTTTTAGTCAATTTCTCTTTGTTGAATTTGTGTTTGGTATTTGAAGTGGCGATCAAGGTTGAACTCTTATTCAAATTGGAAAGAACACTTAAATTTTTCTTGAAAGGTGATAACAATAGCAGGAACCAAAAAAGAATCCATGGGTACTAACAAATATTCATGTTGTGCCCTGTCACCTGCAGCATGGTAGGCCTTGGTGTGAAATGCTCAGTGGGATTGGTATACGTTTCTATTATGAAAGAAACTTCATTTATTGGCCATTTCGTTGAACTCTGCAAACTCTGCATCTCGATATGAATTTGTTTATACTTTGAGTTCTTTTCATAGTTCTGCACATAGTATCTACGTTTGCTGAATCTTATTGCTTTTCTTTTAGATTCTTTTCAGTGATCTGGAGCGGGAAAGGTCAGCTAATCATGCCAAATTAATTACTGATGTAGCTGCTTCATTTATGAATCTTGGGCATCTTCAGAATGCACTGAAGTATTTTCATATTTTGGATTCTGATGCTGGAGTTAAATATGTAAGACAAAGTTTTGGTCATCATTAATAATTTGATTCAGTGATTTATACTGCAAATGTTTGCATCATGTAAATGTAAATAAAGTAGTTGCATTCTTTGTATTTATGAGGACAGTTGACGAGGACTGGAACTCCTTTGCGTTTGGGCCTTCACTAAAGGAAAAATATAAGGTTTTTGGTAGACAATGCAGAAAAGAAGCTTAGTATATTGATCTAGGAAGATATAATTAAAATGGAAGTTCAACTGCTTTTTTAACACATTTAATCTGTTGATCTATAAGCAAGTAAATCAGCATGTTTATCATACATTATAGTAGTGTTGTTGGCATACTGTGCAATAATTTGCAGGTTTTGAGCTGGTCATCTTTTACATTCCACTAATTAGACAAGCGTGTTTCTGTCTCCTTTGTCTCCTTTGTGTTTATCTATTTATTTATTTCAATATTTGTTCTACGTCTCTCTATGTAAGGGGTACACTGAAACTCCATTTGTTGAAACATAGAATAGACTTGGCAGTTTGATCTGATTGAATAGAAACTGTTAATTTAGTGATGCAAGTACTGGTTAGCACTATTTTTTTGCAGGTGGTTTCTAGCTACTTGATCTGAAGAGTGGATGTTTTTGTGATTCTTAACATCAAAACTGAATGACAAGTCGTATGACACAATGAGTAGCATAAATTTTGTCTACATCTATAGCAATTCAGAAGCATTATATTCTTAATGTGTATAATATTCTCATCTATGTTGCAGTTTAAGTGCAATTTCACATGCCATTCTGATTTATATCTTGTTTTTCTCGACTTCCAGGAGGGCTACATACATGCGAAAATGGCTCAATGTTATATGTCATTGAATGATCGAGTAAAAGCAATCACGTTCTTCTACAAGGGTAACTGGGATCTTGGCTCAAGATTTCACTGATGTTCAATTTTGCTTGTAAAACTTTTTGCAGTTAAGTGAAATTATTACCATGTTTCATGATTAAACTTGAATAAAATTTTTGTGCTAAAATTGAATAACTTTCGTCTTTTCATGAATAGAAAATGACGGAACTTAGGAAATTCATTGATCATGTGGGAATTCAAATTCCCCCGAAATGAGTGAATTGATGCCTATGAGGATACTTAACATTTCTTGGATTGTTTACTTTTTGTTTTGGCTACCAGACAATAGAATCTTGTAAATTCATTGAGTTTTTTATTGTTTACCTTTTGAGTTAGCGATCGTTATGGGATCTGATGTATTTTATGTTCGGCTTGTTGAAAACATGATGCCTTTTGTTTCCTTTTTTGGACTCTTCACTGTTAAATTAGATTGCGTTCAAAGATTTTAAATGGAAGGATCTATGGCTTAGAAACGTTTCTCTTCAGCTTTGCATGCACTTGAAGACAGTGTTGATTGTCGGTTAGCTTTGGCGTCTCTTATCCTTGAAGATGGAAAAGAAGATGAAGCCATTTCATTGCTAGCACCTCCAGAAAATTTAGGTAGTAATGGTGGGAAATTCTTTTCCTTCTTCTGATCTAATATATACAGGCAATGGACTTTTTTCATCCTTCTCTTTTGGCTTGCTTGCAGATTCAAGTGATTTAAGGCAGGACAAGCAGAAACCATGGTGGCTTGACGGAAAAATAAAACTGAAGCTTTGCTCTATATATAGATCTAGAGGAATGCTTGAAAATTTTGTCAACACTATATTCCCTTTGGTTCGCGAGTCACTTTATGTCAAAACCCTTCGGCAGAAGGTAACTTCAGCATATTCTGGGAAAGCATGCATCTTAGTTCCTTTCTACTGCTGATTCTCTGCAGAATTGTCATGGACTTGGAAGGAAATTCCATGTATATGGTCCAGCTTGATATCTTAGGAAGTACTATGACGATTTATTTGACTGAATCTTCCTTGTGATATTCAGTCCTTGTGCGCACCCTTTTTCCTTTTTCTTTTATTAGCAATTGGTTTTCCGGGTTGCATGGATAGGTTTTTGTATTTGGATGTGTGCAACGATTTCTCTTTCCTCTTGTGTTCATGTTGTACTTCATAATTTGCTGAAGGATGACTACTTCCATGAATGATCATTTTTTAGTTCCCTGATTATTTTTTCTTTATTTATTTTAGGTAAAGAGAAGGCTGACGACAAGTGTTCTCCGTGAAAGAACCAAAATTCTGAATGTTGGGGAAAGTAAAAATGTCTTTGGTGAAGTTAGACCATTGGCTTCCCGCTCAGACCTGTAAGTATTGAGTTCTGCTCCGTTGTCTGTTCATGAAGTGTATCACCAATTGTTTGTCAGGGTGGTCTATTGTTAATTGATGCTGAGGATAACCTGGCAAATACTGATGGTTGACCTGTTTAGTCGATCTTAATGACTTCAAGCGTACTTTTATGCATGGACAACCTCGATTCCTTTTCAATTATGGTGCTAATGGACTTATACTAGGGTCAATATGAAGTTTTTGGTGAACTCTTCAACTTATCTCGATAATTATATTAAAATTTACTATCTATATTGTTAGCAATCTATTAGCTCCAAATTAGATTTTCCTATTTTATTTGGATGCATTTGCATATGCTTACGAGCTTTATCATGCTAGTATACAATTCAAAGTTAATTACATAATCACGGTGATAATGTGCATAAGCAATTTTTATTCATATCTTAGCTAGTTCAATCAATTTTTTTTTTTCCAAGATCAAGTAGTTTGGAAGTTAAGGAAATATGAGATTGGAGGGGGGTGTTTTAACATTATAGGGTGCAATTTTTGTCCATCCATATACTAACAAATTAAATCTTTTCCAACTTAGACAATGCCCATCAATTATAATAGAAAATTAAACTTTTAATTTAATAGTAATCCGTGAAGATAGATTTAAACTTTTGTGCTTATGCAACACTGTCTATCAATCGTTTTGCTGATTAACGTTTTGGTGACTAATGCTTTGAGGTAGATTGAGAGCTTCTAGAGCGAGGAGGTTGCTTCAAAAGAAGGAAAAGCAGAAAGCAGAGGCCAGGGCTGCTGGAATTGATTATCGCAGTGACGATTCAAGTGATGAATCATCGGTAACATTTTTCTGATTGTGTTGCATCCGTAATTTATGGAGCTTCTTCTATTGACTGTAAAACCTGTAATTTGTACTTGACCTATGCTTTTTTTTTTTTTGAGTTATCTGCAGGAAAAAGAAATCAGAATCCCCCCTCTTCCCAATTTGTTGAAGGATGAAGAGCATCACAATCTGATTATAGATGTTTGTACTTCTTTACCTTCCTGCATAAGTTTTTTTCCCCCTAAGCTGCTTAGCCTTGAATGTTATTCCTCGAGGATCCAAACATGTTGACTATGTTCGTTGTTTCATTCCTTTTTATTTGAGTATGCACTCATGTGTATGATTTATAGTTGTGCAAGGCACTTCAATCACTAGAGAGATATTGGGAAGCACTGGAAATTATTGATCTTACTCGTAGATTGGCTTACAAAACTCTTCCTATTGAGAAGAAGGAGGAACTTCAGTCTCTTGCAGCTCGTAATTCCTAAACTTGTAAATTATTGACTTGTTTATATCATATCTAGGACCATTTTCCCAAAATAATGAAAAGAGAAAGAAACACATAATGTTCTAATTTCTCCCTTTTTCCTATCTCTTACCAAAATTATTTCTGTGAATTCCAATTTAAGAAAAAGTGAGGTGGAACATTTGTTCTAGGGATAAATATTGGATATGCTTGAAGGCTCATTAGAGTTATTCTATTTCTGCAGAAATATCATACAAGACCACGGACCCTAAGCATGGGTTTGACTGCGTGAGGTCCATTGTTTTGCAGCATCCATACAGCCTTGCTGCGTGGAACTGCTATTACAAAGTAACCTTGAGGTACAATATCCTTGTTACTAACATTTGACTGGGTTGATTACAAGTGTTTATCTTCTGCCATGTCCTTTTTGAAGCACACGATTCATGTGGATATATTCATAGTAAGAGCTTTTATTTATCATTTCATATTACAATAAAATGTAATATGGAATAAAACGTATTACAATAATATGTAATTTGTACTTGTGTTGCGATATCTAGCTGCAATCTTGGACATATTTGTTTGCCAATCATAGGGAGTGGGGCTGGATTTTGGTATGGTCCAGCAGTATAAATCAAACTGTCATTTTAATGGCTAATGAAAAGTTTGAAGGATGAGGAAGGATAAAATGTAATAATATTTCCATTCCCATCAGGATTTGTGGATTTGAGTAGATTGCTGTTGTGACAACAAAATATACATGTGTCCTGGACGTACTCGGTTATTTGTTTAGAATTGTTTAGATACCAAATTTGTTTCCTGAGAAGTGGACACAGTAATAAGAAACGAAGGAACATGTTTATGCCTCTACTGCGTATAACATTATGGGCTTTAAAGTAACTTGAGCATTGTTTGATGGGCTTTTAAGTATCTTGTTAGATATCATGACGTAAAAATATCCTAATGAATAGAAAACTTGAACATAAAGTTTCTTGGGTTTCTCCAATACTATTGCATACTTATCAGGGTTCAATTTCACGAGCCATCCAAAGCTTGGATTATTAACTTTCATGTGATTGTCTTTCTAAGCATTTGCTTGCCTCCTGGTTGCTACATATGAACTGTGACCAATCTTCTTTTTAGAAATTTTTTCTTATCTAACAAAGATAGAAATGCAAAGCATGGTTTACTGTGTTTTCCCTGTTTTCCCCATCTTATAACATAATCAGGGTGCATGGTCTTACTGCTCATCCTATTAACATGTGAACCATAGCTAGGAGAAGTTAAATGATCATCTTTTTTCTTACTGCGTTTGCTTGTGATATCATAGAATAGGAAAGAATTACTCCAAGCATGCGAAGTTTCTGCGCTATATGCGAAGCAAACATGAAGACTGTGTACCACCAATAGTCATTTATGGACATCAACTAACCATGGGTAGCTTCTACCAAGATGCTGCTAGGGAATACCTAGCAGCTTATAAGCTTTTACCCGAGTGCCCTCTAATTAATCTCTGTGTGGGTAAGAAATTCTATCGATTTTTTGGAATCTTAGACATTTGTACCTTTAACATTGGTTGAAAATTTGGCCGACTTTCTTATACAGGAACTTCCTTACTCAATTTAGCCCTTGGATTTAGACTTCAAAACAAGCATCAATGTCTTGCACAAGGCTTATCCTTCCTCTATAAAAATTTACAGCTTGGTGAAAGTAGCCAGGTTTGTTTTATTGCCGTACATGCAGTATACGCATTACCTTGTCAATACATGCATTTTATCTAGTCACCTTGAATGAGGTTGTCAGGTTTTTGTTTGTATTTGTGGATGTCTACCACAGAGTTGGGCTATGAGACTTCCCTGTGGTGCTAGCGGACACTTTTGGTAGCACCAATATCAGCCGGTCCGGAAAGGGCCTGAAAGAAAGTTCCCATAAAAGTCTTTTCTGTTTTCTTCTCTCTCTCTCTGTTTTTTTTAGAGATAGGATATTCTTAAGTGACGAGGAGATGCAGTTCAAAATTCCTATCGAATGGGAAAAGGCAATTCATATAGCTGAATTAAGATGCAGTTGAGTTGCTCAAATACCTAATGATTTGAGTTTATGTTTCTGAGGTGCAGGTATCTTTGCAGGAGGCATTATACAATATTGCCCGTGCATATCATCATGTGGGACTCGTATCCCTAGCAGCTTCATACTACGAAAAGGTGCTTCAAATACGCGAGAAGGATTACCCTATTCCAAAACTTCTGAATGAGAACTCAGAGCCGGAAAACCTCAAGCCAGGTTATTGTGACCTGCGTAGGGAGGCAGCTTATAATTTGCACTTGATTTACAAAAAGAGTGGAGCAGTTGATCTTGCTCGACAGGTCTTGAAAGATCACTGCGTTCTTTGAGTAAATATCCTTCTTACTAAATCTTGTTTTAATAGTTATTTATTTATTTATTTGTAATGTTTTGAAACTTACATGGATGGAGTATTTTGATGGAAATAGATCCGTTTAATTTAGAAACAAGCGTCCTCGTTATGTGAGAACCAATTAATAGCTCCTAAATCTTTAGCAGCATTTGAAGGAATGCTTTCCATAACTTTCTCTTGACCCTTTGGATAGTAAATCCCAGTCCTTTCATCTGGAACCCAACAATTCCCATTCTTCTTCTTCACTTCCTCAGTATCCATCTTCATGGTTTCTCTCATGGTATCAGGACTTGAACTGCTACTTCTCTTGTGGTAAGCCGCTTTTCGCATCATCGGCCTGTATCCATAGAAAACATATCATGTAATTGATTATAATATACACGATCTACATACATGTTCTTTGTATTATAGCCTTGACTGAACAAAACTGAAGGGAGAAAAACAAGAATTACTTGGAAAACATGGAGTTGGCTCCTCTGGAAAATGCACTTGAAGACATGTTACGCCTTCTTTCTTCTTCTAGTTCCTACAACTTGGGTACTGGGTTGTGTGTATATATATACATAATAAGATAAGGAAAAAGTAGGCAAATGGAGAAATGGGTAAGATGGCTTATCCACGTTTATTTTCCCAATGAGGATTTAGTTGGGACAGTTTGAGCGTACGTCATCATCTGTTTGTGTTTCCTGGAATTGGAGCGTCTCTCCAGTGTAGGTTAGGGTTCTTCCATTCACAAACATTATATCTAATCATCATGTCTATAGTTCAAAGCTCTTCATAAAAATATAACTTGATTTGACGAGTGTAATTGAAAGCATTAGTGTAGGGGAGAAGGTGACCCAGTCAGTGCCTTGGAGCTGATTAACTGACCCGGTCAACCTCGGCACCGTAAGAATAAAACAATGATGCTGATCCTCTAGCGAACCACTTCCCAACACTTGAAGAATATAAATTTTATCGAAGCGATGCAGGCAAGAAAAAAGTGTATAAATTTGAATGAGTTTTCCTTTTATATTTATATTTTGAAAAAAGTAAGCATTATAATAATTGTGCTTATCCTTTAAGAATTTTTAAATGATTCTATTTCTTGTTGAAAAAACCATCTTAAATCATATGAATAAATGTGGAATAAAGAAATCACAAATTCAAATTCTTATATTAATTAAAATTATGTTTTATAATTAAATCAACACTAAGATATCATAATTATGAATGCTTTCTAAAAAATATATAAATAATAGTATAAATTTTACAAATTAAAATAATTAAGTTTTTAAAACATAATATAGCCAACCATCCAGTCTATCTTATTATAATCATGAGTGTCTCTATACCAAACTTTGATTATTTTATATTAAAATAAAATACAATTAACCATAAATCAAATAATTAATTAGTATTAACAAATAAAATTTTATTGATATTGTAATGTGGAAAGGCATTTTTCAAATTTACTTTTTATATTTTAATTAAAATAATTATTTGCAAACAGAATTTAGGAAATTAAAAAATAAAACCTCAAACGCAGTCTAAATTAGAAATTCTTTCCATAAAAGCTGAGATTAATAAAAGGCGGGCGTTGTCTTGAAGTCGTCAAGCTATCACATGTATATAATAAGAGTAGTAGGTAATTAGTATCCAATAAAATGGAAATATAAGAAAGAAAGGGTGTAAAGTGAGAGGTAGAAACATTCAAATCCTTTTTGGCCCAAATTCATAGACTTTTGTTAAGGTTTCAAATTGACTTCACTATTCTTCTTTGGGAGTCATGTCCAACCAAAACTAAGATTGTATTGTATTGCTAAGTTTCCCTTCGGAGATGATGTGGTAAAATGGTGCTTCCTTTTCAATTTTATTTTAATTAAAATGTGCACTACAAATGGATGGAAAGCTCACCAAAAAGATATTTATTTAATGCTATTTCAAGTTTCTTGGTGAAAGAATTTATTGCCATTTGACGTATTCGGACCCACTTGGCTTCTTCATCTTTTTGATCAATTTGTACTTCCTTTCCAACTTGTTTTCGTTAATTATGTCCTTTCAGGATTAGAAAAATGTTTATTTTTCTGATATTTGACTTTCTGCTTCTGCCCAGTTGTTCTTTCTTTTAAAAATGCCCTCTTCATTAGTCAATTATCTGTTGTTTTCTGATGAGTTTGAACAAAGGAAAACAGGATTATCAGTTCCATTGAAGACTTTTCACATTGTCTGGTTTTCTTGGTAAATAGCTCGTGCAAATCGTCTTCTTTCAGGGCTTTTGTCTGTTGGGATCATTTTCCAAGCGTTATAGAGGCTACCCAGTTATGCAATATTTCACATGATTTCTTTAGAGATGGAAAGAGAGAGAGTGATTTCAAGAATTCTGGTGTTTCTGCTGCTAACTTTCCTGGAAATTTGTAGCGTATCAGCAGTAACTAATAATGATGATTGTAAGTTTGTCCTTTTTCTTTTCTTGGTTTCGTTTATTCTTTAGCAATCCCTTCTCTTGTCACTGTCTTGGATCAAGAAAGAGATGTGTTTTGAAGCTTGGAGAAGGCTGCAATCTTGTGTTTGGTTGCCTGGAATGATACCCAGACAAGGCTATGAGCTGATTCGGGATCATAATCTGTTTCATGTCTGGAATGATGGAACTTGTCAAGTCAAATAATATTCAGATTCAGGATAGAGTTGAAAGCCTAGTTATCATGTAGTATTAACTATTTTTTGTTGTTGTATGTTTTCCTCTAAATCCTGAGGCAGACACAGCATTGAAAGCCCTCAAGGATATCTGGGAAAACACACCACCAAGTTGGGAGGGAGCAGATCCTTGTGGAAACAAATGGGACGGAATAGAGTGTACCAATTCACGCGTGACTGCCATGTAAGTAATCGAAAACTTCAGCTATGTGATTGTTCATTTTCCAGGTTTTTTCTTTTCACTTTTGACATGGATCCTAATATTCCAAGTTCAGAACCTTGTCAAGCATGGGATTATCAGGGCAGCTATCTGGAGACATCTTAAACTTAGCAGAACTTCAGATTCTGTAACTCCTAACTACTCTTGCTTGCATTGACATAGATATCATTCTCACCATTATTGACTCCTGATCATGAACTCGATAGGGATCTGTCGTACAACAAAGGACTACGAGGACCCCTCCCTACATCTATTGGAAATTTGAAGAAGCTAACAAACTTGTAAGGACATAACAAATTATCTTTTTGTTTTATTTTCCCTACAGGTTCTGTAACTAACCTGATGACTTTGCAGAATCCTGGTTGGTTGTAGTTTCTCTGGTCCTATCCCACCTTCAATAGGATCACTTCAGCAGCTGGTCTATCTGTAAGCATTTCACTTGTTACTTCAATTCTCAAGTATATCTGATTTTGAGTTGTGTGTCTGACGAATTTCTGTTGCTATGAACTGCAGATCTCTGAATTCCAATGGCTTCACCGGAAGTATTCCACCATCAATTGGCAATTTATCTAAGCTTTATTGGTTGGATTTAGCTGACAATCAGCTTGAAGGACCAATCCCAGTTTCCTCAGGGACTTCACCTGGTCTTGATATGCTTGTTCATACAAAGCACTTGTACGTCAAAACTTTCCGCCTGATTTTCACCTCTTCTTTCTTTCATTTCCCTTGTTGTTCTCTTCATTAACCAGTCATTTGTTTCCGTCCGATGGTGTTCTGTAAATACCCTTGACAGTCATTTCGGACAGAATCGGCTTTCAGGACCAATCCCAGAAGAACTTTTCAGCTCGAACATGACTCTCATACATTTGTAAGTTCCCTGGAAAATGCTCATTATTTGATCCTTTTTCAGAATTGAATTTCAGCAGGTAAAATCATAAAAACTGAACAACTGCAAGTGTCAGAATCGATCCTGACCACATGCCTTTTCATTGTTATTTACATGTTCAGGCTTCTTGACAGCAACAGACTCACTGGTAGGATCCCATCTTCACTTGGCCTTGTACTGACCTTGGAGGTTTTGTAAGTATCCGTAACACTACAGACTTGAGTGATTAATTTCACATTTCCGCTTGTCAAGTTTCTTTTCCTGAAATGTCTCATCTTGCATGCAGACGCTTGGACAGGAATTCATTAACTGGACCTGTCCCTTCAAGTTTCAACAGTCTTACAAGTGTCAGTGAGTTGTAAGTATGAATAAGCTTTCTCTAATGGTTTTTATATGGATCTTTATTCCGGTAAGCATATCTCTTTGGTGATCTACTCAGGTTTTTGTCCAACAATGGGTTGACGGGACCGTTTCCCAACCTTACTGGGATGGATATTCTCACTTTCTTGTAAGCAATGTCAATATGATCACATAATTTTCTATCAGAATAAGAACTTCACCATTCTCCATGTGCTTTTTTTCCTAACCTGGAAGGATTCTTTTTCAGGGAAATGAGCAATAATAGCTTTTCTGCATCAAATTTTCCTCCCTGGATTTCAACCTTACAGTCTTTGACATCATTGTATGTTTTTCATTTTCTTCCATTCTTGTATCTTTTCCTCCTCCTGTTCTCATCTATGTCATCGAAAAAGGGCCTCTTAACTATCGGTATTATTTGAGGACGACTATATGGATTGTTTTGTTTCCTAGCCTGCATAAAGATGTAGAACCTCAATTTCACGAATCTATAACGAAAAAGAAGGAAAAGAAAACCTTGGAGCTAATCTAACTTGGCTTGGCATTGTTATTACTGTGAAGGATTATGATTTCTAGTTTTATCAGCAAGTTCAATTTATTTTGGTATGACAGGATATTGGAAGGGACACAACTTCAGGGACAGGTTCCAGTTGATTTGTTCGGCCTTCCTCATTTAACTACTGTGTATGTATTGGCTTGATCTCCAGTGGCATTGTCCGGAAAATTAGAGCAATGGCTAATATCTGTTGTGAATTATCCTGACAGGAAGCTGAGGAACAACAAGCTCAATGGTAGTTTAGATATCGGAACAAGCTATGGTGACCAACTGCAACTCGTTGATTTGCTAAACAATCAAATTTCTGCCTTTGTAAAAAGAGGAGGGACGACTAGAGTTAATCTGATGTAAGTCACTTTCTTCACTGATGATCGTCTGGATTTTTCATTCTTTATGCTTTTAAAGAACTCAAGTAAAGTCTCCAGGACTCGCATAGACGACGATACTGTATCAAAAAACTCAAACTTGAAAACGAATAAACCAATGACATTTGTAACATAACATGTTCATGTTCAACATGATTAATAAATGAGTTAATACAACATGAATACCTATAAATACGCAAGCAAATGACTCATCTGATGTCATTGTTATATCTGTTAAAACCTTTCTGCAGACTTGTGGGAAATCCTGTCTGTCAAGAAACAGGAGTAAACGAAGATTACTGCTCGGTTTCCACGCTTGACGGTTCTACATACAAGACACCACCAAATAATTGTGTACCAGCTCAATGCAGTTCCAACAAGAGTTCCAGTCCCAATTGTATTTGTGCGTATCCATACGAAGGACTGCTGGTCTTCAGAGCTCCTTCATTCTCCAACTTGGAAAACGCGACAATTTTCATCTCTCTCCAGCAGGCTCTGATGGATTCTTTCAGATCTCATCAACTTCCTGTGGATTCAGTTTCTCTGAGTAATCCAAGAAGGGATTCATCCGAATATCTTGATTTGGACTTGCAAGTCTTCCCTACTGGCAAAGATCGATTCACTCGAGCAGATATTTCCAAGATGGGGTTTGCGCTGAGTAATCAGACTTTCAAGCCTCCAAAATCGTTTGGACCTTTCTATTTTATGGCAGAACCTTATCGGTTCTTCTTTGGTATTTTCAAACAATCCCAAAACCATCGAAAGCTTGATTGCCATCTTTTAAATCTCTTATAATGACATCTCCATCCGATTCTTCGTTCAGGAGAAACGACAGGATCAAAAAGTTCAGCAAACACTGGAATTATCATTGGAGCTTCTGCCGGTGGAGCTGTCCTTCTGTTGCTTTTGCTCCTTGCAGGGCTTTATGGCCATCGTCAAAAGAAGAGAGCGCAGAAAGCAACTGAACAGAACAATCCTTTTGGTAAGAAATTAATAACTGCAGATGAGAAAATTTCCGGGTTCATATGAATAATGTGAGGTTTACTGAAATTTCACAAAATGCAGCTCACTGGGATTCGAGTAGGAGTCATGGTGCTGAACATCCTCAGTTGAAAGGAGCAAGATGCTTTTCTTTTGAAGAACTTAAGAAATACACCAACAATTTCTCAGATGCCAATGATATTGGCTCTGGTGGTTATGGAAAGGTTAATCTTATTCTCTTTCTTTCTCCAGAATAGATCATCCCACCTGCATCTAATTTCTCAAACGAAACATGGAACTGCATGATAAAACTAGCGTTGAGGATTTTGTGATCAACATTTGCTTGCAGGTGTACAGAGGAACCCTTCCAAATGGGCAACTGGTTGCCATAAAACGAGCTCAACAAGGATCATTACAGGGTGGGCTAGAATTCAAAACTGAAATTGAGCTTCTATCAAGAGTGCATCACAAGAATCTAGTTAGCCTTTTGGGCTTCTGCTTTGAGCGAGGCGAACAAATGCTCGTCTACGAGTACGTTGCAAATGGAAGTCTGAATGATACTCTATCAGGTACTTTCACCTCCCGATATCAAATACACCCAGCCCGAAACCGTAGGTTCCTGAACCTGAACCAGCGGTTTCGGAACCATGCTCCCCGCTTCAGGCTACGAAAGTTTGCTTCAGGACTTAATTGGTTGTGCATGGTGAATATTTTCCATGAAAAACATGGCTAAACTCTGACTTGTTTCTCCATTCCTGTCAATTCAGGGAAAACAGGAATCAGGTTGGATTGGATCAGGAGACTTAAGGTGGCTTTGGGTTCAGCAAGAGGTCTAGCTTACATGCATGAGCTTGCTAACCCTCCAATTATACATAGAGACGTAAAGTCCACCAACATACTTCTGGACGAGCGGTTAAATGCAAAAGTTTCTGATTTTGGTCTCTCCAAGCCCTTTAGTGATAGCGAAAAGGGTCACATTACCACTCAAGTCAAAGGGACAATGGTCAGTACATTCATACGATCGCTGCTTCATGAAAACCCCAATTCATTGTTGATCTGATAACTTGGAAATTAACAGCTAATATCTATGGTAACATGGATTTGAGAAGTGATGACAATTATTGTATTGCGCAGGGTTATTTGGATCCTGAATATTACATGACACAGCAGTTAACGGAGAAGAGTGATGTGTATAGCTTCGGAGTGGTGATGCTGGAGCTACTCACCGGAAGAAAGCCGATAGAACGAGGGAAATACATAGTCAGAGAGGTAAAAATGGCGATGGATAGAACAAAGGACTTGTACAATCTTCATGAACTTCTGGATCCAGGCATCAGTTTGGAACAAACATTGAAAGGCTTGAATCTATTCGTGGATCTGGCAATGAAATGTGTGCAAGAGTCAGGAGCTGACAGGCCTACAATGGGGGATGTGGTGAAAGAGCTGGAGAATATCCTGAAACTGTCAGGTTTAAACCCCAACGCAGAATCAGCAGGCTCTTCAGCTAGTTACGAGGAGGCAAACAGGGGAAACCCCTACAGTCCTTACAGCAAGGATGCATTCGAGTACAGTGGAAACTTTCCACCCTCCAAAATAGACCCGCAATGACCACATGAGCATGGAGTTATCCTTTTCCTGTTTGTTTATTTTTTGAAAAGTTTGTGATGTCTGACATCTTGGAAAGTGCTGTGAAGTCTCTCCAAGGGCTGCGCTGTTGCAATTTGGTTTGTCTTGTGTTGATATGAAGCATGTATGGATTCAAATATGAACCAAACCGAATTCTTTCCTGGTGAATATTTAGCGCAAGTTTAACCAACAACATAGAACCATGTCCAGACAGAAGTTATTTGGGTGAGGCATTGACCAGGATCTGCATTAAGAGTATCATGTGCAAATAAATAAACATATGTTTGAATTTGAAATAAGTAGGATGGGGAAGTATGATGAAAAGGGTTAGTAGTTATAACTACTTTTGACATCACTTTTTAAATTTTTGAGTAGTTGATATTGAGGAAGTTGGAATGGTCCAAGCTGATTTTGGATTTTGTTTTATTGGGAAATTGCCAGGTTGTATTGTAATAATTCCAATAATAGGACCACATGCCACCCATTATACCTATATAAACACATTTACTTTTCTTATTATGATTACATATCTCCATATTATGTTTTTATTCCAGTCCCATGTAATGATTCTTTACCAATTTTCATATTTTTCAAATTCTATAATATATATATATATATATATATATATATAAAGAGAGTACACACTTATAAACATATATAAATATCATGAATCTGCATCAGGGGGACAATTTTGAGCTAGTTTCCTGAGGTTTCCAATGATCATTACCAGCTTTGTGTTGAGCCTATTCACAAAGAACTTTGGAAGCCATCCTGCTGGATCTAACTGCACATCATACCAAACATATACTTTGTCAATTTCCCATTTAGTAATTCATCCAAAATTATAATATTTATCAAAAAAGAAAGAGATAAGATCATAAAAACGTTACATTAATCTTAGTATGATCATATGGTTTATGCATTATTCAGAAAATTTGCCTATTCATGGTAATCATATGGAATGATGAATCTTTGACAAGGATAAGGTTGCATCAATTATGATGTCCCTCCAATCACCAAAATGTAAATTTCAAGTACAAAGACCACACTTGATGCTGCAATAATCAACAAAAACCAATCCAAATCTCTCTTCCTATAGGCTTTTTATTACCTGAACAACGTAAGTAACCATACATGAATCATCTTCAAGCTTTTCAACCACCCAACCTGATTGCAGTAGCAGTCCTCTGATTGCGTTATTTTGCTTTGGATGCAATCCTGCTGCTATCTCTTTCGGCAATGAAGCCACTGCTACCACCTGCATATGCCACACCACGGGAATGAATATATGCACAATTGGACAAGGATTCAAATCCTCAAACCATATTTCAGGATTCTGCTACTTGCCAGTGTTCCATCTTCCATTGTTTCCCGACGCTCATATACAATGAATTCTCTGTTTCTGAAGAGAGGTTTTGAGTGTTGTCCGAATCTCAGCCGAATAATGCTCAGATTGTCTTCAAGATCTTTTATGTATCTGGCTTCTACAAGATCAGAATCCCATTGCTGGTCATATACATGTAACCATGTCAGTACGATAACCGAACTCAAGAAGCTGTTTTTTCCGAATTCCAGGAAAATTGATTAAAAACCCAGAAATGAAAAACTAACAGAAAGCTTGGAAGAATACCTTGGCAGCGTCAATGGCAGTAGCAACGGCAATAAATTGCTGGGGAGAAACTGATCTCAGTAACCATCTGCTACGAAAAGCATGAAAAGGACCAGACCTGCGTTTAGATATCTCAACACCATTGTCTGTCGTCAGAATTTTCCACTCATCATTTCCATGGCAAAACCTGTTAGAATCGGAAGCTGACAGTAACTCCTGTATGCAACTTTCACTGGCAAAGTGTACATATCTTCTCAATGAATCCTCGCTAATCGACCTGAAACAGCAAATCCAGGAGATTATATCAAATTAAAGGACCGAGATTAGTTCATAAATGAGAAACAAAGTAAGTTAGAAGATACCAAGATCGGGTGCTTGGAGTTGGACTGCTGTTCATTGGCAGATTCTAAGAAACTTTTCCCTGTTTCGTGTTAGTTGAAGAAGTTGAAAGATGTTGAATGCGAATATATACACTCATATTTTGCATGCTAATTACAGCTGGTTAGAATTATTTTCACTTTTACGATAAAGTTTATTGTAATAGTATATAAATGAGGAACATAGAATATAATTTTAAAATATTAGAACAATATGACCCATTTTGGGAAAAGCATATATGTTAGGTATTATCCTCCAAGAATGATAAATTGAGAGAAATGGGAGGGAGGGATAAGCAATGGTTGGTAATAAAAGGGGTTGTTGGGGGGTGAGAACGTAAAATAATAAGAAGTGGGGGGGTGGGGGGGTGGTGATTGATGCACATGCTTTGCCAGTTGATCCTCCATCATTTTAACTACTTGCCTTTCTTTGTTTTTCTCATTTTTAAAGTTGCCCCCCTAAAATACCATTAATTTCAATTGCATCGGTGAAGATAAGGAAGATCGAGCACATGTCATGTTGGTGCCTTTTGATTTTCATCAAAAAGATTTAAAATTCAAGAATACTGGTTTGTATTATCCAAAGAAACCAGAAGCTATTGCTTGGTCATGGGTGACAATGGCCCTACCAAACCAAACTCATATCACATGCCATGCCATGGACATGCTTCTACAACACATCCCATCTATTCACAAATCCCACTCCTGAATGACCTTTTATGCTTTCATTGTCTGTGTTAGAGAGAAATTTTGTTTAATTCAAGTTCTTTTCTTCCTAACAACTTGAATGGTTGTTCATCGTTTATTACATTGAGGTTAAACAAAAAGTTCCACCAAATGCTAATATAATAATACGATGAGAAAATCTAAATCAAACCAAGAAAACATTAACACCACTCGATGGCATCAATTTGGTATTTATGGTAATATAACTGTAACATACAAAAGTTCGGAGGAATGCTTTGTCATGATAGTGTCACTTTGCTCTCAATCCATCCATCCATATACAGAGAACCTGCCATCTAACTAAAAGAAAGGAATAGATAATATATTTTCTCCAGTTCCAATGTTGGGAATTTGAAACTAAAGATTTTGGACCTATTTCAATCATCATCACATGCTTGCAAAGTAATGCCATTGCATTTCTTTTTCCATGAAAGTGGTCCAAGAACGAAGATTAAAGGCATCTTTTACTTTGTATTGATCTATAAAAGTTAAAAAACAGCTTCATGATTCAATGAAATTTAAAAGAAAAATAGAGGAAAATTGGGGGTGGTGAAGAAAAAGAATTAAAGGAAAATGAATTTATTGAAGAAAGCATTCACAACACTACTCATTATTAGCAGAAATTAATGAAAGAAAGAAAATTTTCAGGTCCAAAAGCAACTAACTATGATTGTGATGTTGTAGGCTTGAGGTAGCCTTTAGCTTTCAGGCTTTCTACTGTTTCCAGGATAGCATCTTCGACAGGAGTAAAGAGTAGCCCCAATTCAATTAATCTCCTGGCGGCATCTTTGCAAGCTGTCAAGCCTGGTTGAGTTTCTCCAACAAACCTGCATATCATTTAGAGTTAATAATAGCCATGCTTTTGCAGAAACCAACAAAAATCTTAATTAGACAAAACCAAAGAGATGACAGATTCTGAATATGAGAATTGAATCAAAAATTTGACACAACTTGGTGGTGATGCCTGTACGGTCAAGGGTTTCAGTGAAAATTACTTTATAATTACGGTTGTCGGACAAGTTCTTCATGCTAATTGAAAATCTGATACTCAACTAGAAAGTAGCATCTTTCACTATTAAACTATGAAATCCTAAGGCAGATACGGTGTAAAACTTGGATCAAATCATCCAGAAAGTGAAAAAAAAAAAAAGAAAAGGAAAACAAATTATAGCAAGTAATTATCTCATTGGTATCCTCCTGCATGCAAAGCGAAACGATGCTTTTTTCATAACCGTTGATCACAATTGAACCCACCTTAGATTTCACCATAATCAGTGGTCGCAGCGCATGATTTGCTAAAAATACTTGGTGTTTATCATGGATTTTTACATACCAACCAGAGTGATCTCTGCGCCTCACGTATGCCCTTTTCCTCTATCAATCAATGGACAAATGATTTTTCCTATTTCTTCTTCTAATGATATCTAATCGAAGCGAAAACTAGGAGAGATGTTTAGCCTATATAGATATATTCAACTCTTTTTTACTTAGTTTTCTGTGTCTAGTTTTTTCACAGTCAAAATGTCAAAAACAAAATATTTGGAGACAACTAACCATGCAAGAACCAAAAAGAATCCGGCTTCTGAAATTTTAAACATAATTTGTCTATATTTTTTGAGATCAAATGCTATTCAAGATTCGAACACAATATTTCCATTAATTTGGTTCAATATATTAGATCCACACAAGTACTTCCTATGAGTTGAAAGAATCACTCGAGGACTCATTATTCTACAAATACCATCAAGAGCCGAGTTAGTGGAGCTTGAAGGGACGAGGTTAAAGAAATGTGCTACCAGGAAAAAAGTGGATAAAGTTAAGCAACAAAGAGGAGGAAAACTCTTCAGATAACAGAAAGAAATGGACCCTACACGGCTAGTTGAAAAAGCACCATCATTCCAGAAACTGAGATTACAACGGGAGAAGCTCTCATTTTAGTACAACGAAACCACCATAAGTGGACAATCACATAAGGAAGACAAGGCAACGTGATCTAGATGGATTTCATCATTGAAGTGGATAAGGCTAAACCCGCGTCCAGTCCTACACCACGTCATGTGTGCGAGTATTAGAGTCATATTTTCTATTTCACTGTGGACTGCTTCGGTCCATCACTAAGGCTACAAAAACTTCTACAGAAGTAGAAGTGTGGTTCTTTCATTCAACAAACTTCAGCCCTTCAACATGCCATCAACAGAACAAAAAAGTCAATTTCTATCTTCAGTGGCTCAGCCATTTCAAATGGATGTCCTTTTTTCAAACTTATGAATAAGCGAATCCTACTTTGGGACAAGGGAAGATGGTCTATCCAACCCAGTACTTTTTGAATAAGTGGAAGCTTCTGCAATTGGGACCCATTAACCTTCCAAATAGAAAAAGAACAACTTATTATTCTTTGAAGAACATTAATGGAAATCCTAAACTTAATTTTTTACTAATGCCAGATCCCCAGTAATCATTAGAATATTGTTGCCACCAGCTAATACTAATGATACCAACATATAGAAAATAAAGAAAAAAACTATGAAACATGCATATGGAAGGAATTATGAAACCTTCAATTATGTTATTAAATGGTTTTAAAAGGAACCTTTTCGGAAACATTAAACTATGAAAGTGCCAAATATGCTTCAGCATCATAATAGCTCAGCCTCTACGCTATCGTGGCCTGTTATGGTTCAGGATAATACAACCCAAACCTTTATTGTCATTGCAATTGAACGGAGATTATACTTCACGGATATCATTTAAAATTTTACAGCATACCGTATCTGTGTGTGTAAAGATGCAGGAAGAAGAGTATTACCAACTTTTCCGGCTAGCAAGCAAACCATGATATATCACATAAAAGAATTAGTTTAGTAGTTAATTGTAAAAAGTATTTTTTAGTTAGTTGTTACGATTTTTTCAAATTGAAAAATGTGTTGGTTAAATAATAACTATAATCATAATATATTAAAAGAGCAAAAAGACACATAAAAATATCATTTTATTCTTTCTTTTAAATTTATTTTATTTAATAATTTTCACTTATATTTATAAATAATTCTATTTAAAGTCAATAGTAATAGTTTTAATTCATAAAATTAATTTGTAAAAACTATTTTTATTTAATTTCATATAAAATAAATAAATATAAAAAATTAACAATATTTGTAGAAACTAATTCTTATATAATTGTATATAGAATACAATAACTATAAAAACTAAATAATACTAATTTTAATTTATAAAAAAATAATTTTTTTCTAATATTATATAAAATAGAAAAATTTTTAATTTGTAAAAATTACTTTTTATTTATTTTACATAAAATAAAATAAAAATAAAAAATTAAATAGTGATAGTTTTAATTTGTGAAAATGAATTTTCATATAATTTTATATAATAATATTAGTTTTAATATGTAAATTAATTTTTATTTAATGATTTTAATAAAAATACAAATATTTATGTAACTTATCTAAATATATATTATATGAATTTGACTTTAAATAAAATACTAAATTTTATTATAATTAAATTAAATTAATTCATTAATTGATTTTAAAAAATATTGATCTCTTTAATAAAAAATAAAATATGATTAATGGTATATTAAATATATTTATTACATATGTTTTGATTGTATCTTTATTAAGCAAGAAAAATCAATTAAAATATTTTAATCATGATGAGAAAATGATTAATCAAAATAAGTTATATTCTTTTTCATTAATTTATTCATGATAAACAATTATATATTCAAATTAAAATATAATTTTATATTTTATATTTTTTAAGTACATTTTATTTTATATTATAAATGGTTATATTTATTTAATTATTTTTGAATTCTATACTATAATATAATTTATTAATTAATTGATGATAATATAAATTTAAAAATCATAAATATAATGTAAAATAAAAAATAATTAAAATGAATTTAATCAAATAAAATATAATGAAACTAAAATACTGTAAAAAAACATCAATGTACATGAAGTTATTTTTAGAAAATTAATTAAAATATTGATTTTTATGTAAGTAATTATAAATTTTAATTTAAATAATAATATAATTTTATAATAAAATTTTAAATGGTATTTATAATGATAAAATTTTAAGTGATAAAAATTTTATTATAAAAATGATATATATAAGAACAAAATTTTATTTAAATTAAAATTAAATATTATAATAAAATTTTAAACAATAGATATAACAAAGAATTTTAAAATAGATAAAAATCTTACCATAAAAATGATGATTAAAATTATATATTACAATAGAAAAAATGATAAAAAAATTTTATTATAATAGAATTTAAAATAATATATATAATAATAATATTTTATTAAAATTAAAAAAAATATTAAAAAATGATTATAAAAAGGAGTTTAGAAAAAAGAGTGAAAATTGGATTATTTATTAACTTTCTGGACTACCTTTTCAATACAAGGGAAGAACATGTTTTTCTAGTGCTGTTTTGGAGCTAAGCCATAAAGAGTCCTAAGAATGTTTTCATCATAATTTAGAAATAATAATAATAATAAAAATAAAACATACCTGTGAACAGGAAACTCAGGCAAGAGCTTGGAAACTCTGTGAGCAAAATCAGCAAACTGGTAAACGCCATTGGTGCAAAGATATCTGCCAGAAGCAGTGGGAGACTCGAACAACAGAACTTGTGCTTTGGCGACATCTTTGACATGGACAGCTCCTAACCAGTAATATTCTTGAGTGTCTTGTGATCCCTCCAACAACTGCTTCAACACAGCACAGCTAGCATTTAGACCAGGCTGCAATAACGGACCAAGACATGTACCAGGATGAATTGCCACCACATCCATTCCATGCTTCTCTGCAAACTCCCATGCTGCTTTCTCAGCTAGTGACTTTGACACAGGATACCATTTCTGCCATAGCCAAAATAGAGAACAAAGAAATACGAAAACAGCAAATCTTAGATGACGATCAATTGACATGAAAACCAAAGTCATCATTTACCAGGCATTGTTTTTATAGTTTTGTTTGTCAGAAAAGGAACGACAGAACTAGAAAAATTGTATAGAGGACATTATTTGTTATATTTTCATAATTTATTCGATTTCTCTTTTTCCAAACCAGGAGAAGCATTCGTTTCTCATTTTTTTCCCTTAAGCGGGGCATGATCACCAGCCCCCATTCCGTCATTGGTCAGGAAAGTATAGATCTTGAATCTGTTGGACAGAATAAATCCAAACTTAAATCTTGATGGGTTGAATAGTTTGGTTCTAACATCTCAAGTTTGTAATAACAGCTTTCCTTTCCTGCGAAAAAGGGAAAAGTAGCTTGATTTCATCTAGCAAACAAGCAACGAAAATCGTTGACTACGATTTAATTTATTAAAATAAATATGAGCTTGGCTTCAAATCAACACTATTTTTTGTTAAAGTTATCAAATTAATAAAAAATCAGTCTTTTAATTTAAAAAACATAAGAATGAGTTCAACATCAATGGAAGCATGTGGTACCGATTGACTACGATTTTAATGACGGTTCAGTTAAAGTTGAGCAATCAACCAAAGCTCATTGGCTGATAAAGATGATAATGGAAAATAAAAGTTATATATACATATATATATATATATACATACATACATATATATATATATATATGTATATATATATATATATATATATATATATATATATATATATATAAGAGCAAATGGCATCACTTTTTTGCACTAAAGATTCATCTCGGTAATGGGTTATTATTTTAATCAGAAAGGGCAAAAGGGAGTGATAAAATAATGACTGACCTGTCTAGACTTGCAGTAATCCAAATCAGTCCAAGAACTTTCATCAAACACCTTATCAGCAGGCCAAGTAGGATTAGGAACCAAAGCAGAAATCGAGGAAGTGATAACCACGCGCCTGACCTTGAACTTACAAGCAGCCTCAAGAACATTAATAGTGCCCTGGACAGCAGGTTGCAGCAGTTCCTTCTCTGGGTCTTTAGGGCCATCTAATGTGCAAGGTGAAGCCACGTGGAAAACCCCTTGACAGCCTTGTACGGCCTTGGAAATGTCATCGTAGTCAAGCAAGTCAGCTGGGTAGACACTGAGGTTGACGTTGCTGGGAATAAGGGTGAAGAGGTGAGATGGGTCTGAACCAGGATAGATGGAGGCGTGAATGTTGGTGTAGCCGTGGTCCGATAGGGTGCGTACGAGCCATGAGCCTATAAACCCATTTGCTCCTGTGACACAAACCGTCTCCTTTGCCATGATTCTGGGTTCCAGAGTCGATTAGCTTATCTCTAAACTAATGAAAATCCTTGCTTTGAGTTTTTCCCCAGCTCTGGTTCAGATGATCGGATAGTCTAATCACAAATTTATTGGGTAATTAACGGCTGCAACTGTGTTGATAAGAAGAATTTATCGGTGATTTGGATAGAGTTTAGTGATCATCCCTTCCTATCCTCGTAGATTATCAATCCATGTAAAAGGCAGATATCTGGAACGGGCCTTAAAAAATGAGGCCTATTACTGGTTCTAAAAAGCTCTGATGGGCCTCTTACGCTTATTCACCTCTTTCCTTCCAAAACTCAAATCAAGTCAAATACATAATTACAAAATTCATAATAATATGATATCATTTTTAAAATTTTTGTAAAATTAGTAAGAAATTTATAATAAATTTAAAGTAAATTTATAATAAATATGGAACAAATTTTTCTATAAACTGATATAAATTTGTTGAATCTTAAGAATGTTATTTTTATAAATATTTTTTAATAATTTTTTGAAAAAATTTAAAAATAAAAAAGTGACATAATCCTAAAAATATAGAAGGTGTATTTGGTTTAAATTATTTAAAATGAAATGTATTTATTTTATAATATTGATTTATAAAATTTTAAAATGTATATATTTCATCAAATTTATGTATTTTGACATATATATTATTTGGTTTAAAATATTTATAAGTTTAATAAATGTAAATAACATATAAAACATATATTATTAAGTCTTACAAGTGTTAAAAATGAAATAGTTTGAAATACCATGTTTTATATGATATTTCAAATCTCATAAAAGCAAAATATTTAGAGTATGTAGTATTTCATTGAACATGCATATTTTATTTTTAATTTTTGCAAACCAAACAAAAGCATTTAATTAAATCTATTCATTTTTATAAGATTTGAAATATCATATATTATAATATTTTAGAATTGTAAGAATTGATATATATATATTTCATATTTTATTTATTCTTATTAAATTTATAGATATTTTAAAATAATATATTTATCAAATATATACATTTAATATATACTAGAGTTTCATAACGTGCGCTGTACGTTAGTATGATTTTTTTGACCCGTCATTTGGTAATAATTTTATATTTCATTTTTTCAAATTTTTTATCATAGTAATATTTTTTATAATTTTAAATTAATATTTGACATTTAAGTATTATATACTTATTTAAAATATTATTTATATAATA
>CANYBF010490915.1:0-19258 GCA_948192965.1 Dalechampia spathulata
TGTAACCACCATTAGGCTTAGAGTTGTTCCCATACGACGTATGTACGAGCTATCCCTTGTAGTACCGGCACTGGTCTTCTTCTAGGGGCCGCTGTCTGTGCTACGGGAGCATGTCTGCCTGGGTATGGGCCGGGTGTGACAGTATGGGTACATGTCATTGTACTTAGTGGTGAAAAGAGATCGCAGCGTGGCGTACGCTACATATCATTAAACTTGACCTGGATATCCGTTCATTCATCCAAACCATTAAGATTGGCAAACTTTACATATTATTACATTAAAGTTCATTTCAATTACATATTTTCCCTTTAAAAGTGTCACCATCAAAAATACAATAACAACTACTGCCTCTATGATCAATAAAGAACTACAAAAACAAAACAATAGGAGCATGCTATTAACGTCCAGTACCGCTTTGAGAATAAGATTTCTATGCTAACGTCGAAGTTCACTACTCTATACGCTCTACCGGACGCTCTCCTGAAGACTCAGTACCCACGCTCATCAAATGATAAACGCTGAGTATAAAACTCAGTGGTGCTAGATATACATATACATACACATAATTCACAGTCATATTCAAGCATAATCAAAAGCAAGTTAACGTCACATCTCACTATCATTTCAACCACAATCATAATGCGTGGATGCATTGCCTCTTTCAATATACGTGATGAGAATGCAATCATGCTATGGATTCTCCCTTATTCTCTTTTCATTACATTCACTCTTGTTTTCCTGGATAATTGTGTATATTTTCCTTACATACTGGGTCCCTATAGATACCGGTACTCATCTCTCGAAGGAGGGCATTTAACTGTATGATTCTATGAACCCATTTCTTTTCTGTAGGTCTCGAGACTCATCTCCCGTAGGAGGGCATTAATTTATGTGATTCCTCAAGGGAATTCATCATCTGTATGATCCAGTATGTCCAAAGCTTATAGCTCTGTCATCATCTCTCTCTTTGCCTTTCCTTTTTCCTCTCATACATCTCCATGAATGCCATGAATGTCTTTATGCATGACTAACGTGTGAATGATACACATCTTTTCATAGCATGACATGTAAATGATGCTTTCCCCTTATAAACCATGTTTATCATAGAATATGTTAACCACATATAATCAATAAAGCATATTTCATCATTTTCAGACCTTACTTAGGTCTTAAGGTAAGGAAATAAGGAAAACATCACAATTAGCACAAACCTGTAACGGTGCTACTCTTAGCGTAGATGTGTAACTCGATTATATCTCAATCGACTTTTAACTCACTCTTCCCGACAAGCTCTAGCACTTCCTTATAAGTTAAGAATCCTAGCTTTGTTTTTAGGTAGGGTTTAGGGAAGATAACCTTAAAGAAAAGTGATCTAACCCTTAAGTTAATTCGTTTAAAAAGTCAAACTTAAGTCGTGTATGGTCATACCAAATTCGGTACACTCGCACCAAATAACATCTACTAATACCCTGTTTTCCTACGAGCATCGGTACGCCTGTACCTCCATTTCGTATGCCTATACCACCTCAATCTTCCTGACAAGCTAAATTTCTTGTGAGCACTGGTACGGCCGTACAACATGGTGGTACGCCCGTACAGTCTCCAGGAACAAAATGCCACTCATCTTTCATGCTCGGTATGTCCGTACGGAAACCCGTATGCACGTACCGCTATCTAACCTTCACTAAATTCCATACCAAGCTTACTCCCAAGGTACCTAAATCATAAAACATAATTAAAACATCTAAAATATCAATCTTTACCCTAACATATCAAACATCCAATCTCATCATAACACTCCTCTTCCTCCTATCCAGCGTAACATTCATCCATGATGCATTTTCAACATATCCAATCATCATTTCATAACTGTCAATCAATTATACATATACATATACATATACCATACACATCTCAATCCTATCATTCATCTACCATTATGCATACACACAGTGCAACACACAACCGGTGTACTAATGTGGGTGTGATAAATTTCCTGATGCTAAAATTGTCTACCTTGATTACTTCAATGCTTATCATGCAGCGATGAAAAGTTCTAAAGATTATGGGTTCAAGGAATCATTCAAGGTATGTTGTGGATCGAGAAGTGCCCCATACAACCTTAATCTACTTTCTACATGTGGTATGCCTTCGGTGAAAGCTTATCCAAATCCTGGTCAATTCGTTAATTGGGATGGAGTTTATCTCACATAAGCAATGTATAAGGTGCTCACTAACATGTTTATCAATGGAAATTATAGTCAACCGCCATTTCGATCCTTGTTAAGTTAGACCATAAATTAAATAACCTGAAAGAGAATAGTTATCATTCTTAAGAAAAACCACCATATTATGTCAAGTATCATAATGTATAAATTTGCTAACTATCTGTAGTGTTTATTGTTTCTTTCGAAGTATACATTGTACTATAAATTATCAAATGGCAAATCATTTCCATCATTTTTACTTACAAAACTATCAAATACCATTCAACAACTTTAGGCTTTATCGGTAAGTGATGACACCACCAATTCAAGTTTTATAATTATTTTTGGTTCGTTTCGCAATTTGGTTAATAAATAAACAACATTAAGACATCATGCGAGGTGATATTTCACTCATTAATTAGTCATGCTTATAGATCTTATAAAGCTTTTTATGAATATGATTGACTAGAAATAACATTTATAACAATAATGGTTGAAGAAAGATATAAAATTACATATGATTTTAAGATTTCTCCGTAAATAATGGTATGCAAATTTAACAAAATGAATGATTTAGTTCGAATCAAGGAGGTAACAATGCATTACATATTGATTTATGACGCTTGGTTGATATCATTGTTATAGTCTTATTGTTGGCAAATACTCTTAGCAAAATAATAAATCATCATCTTAATCCTAACAAAAGTAAATCTGTATAAGCTTTCTTTATTTACAAAATAAATCACCATCTCCCATTTAGTGACACATTGGCTAGTTGTGAATAATTTCATGTAGAGTAATCCTTTGTAAGGAAGTAGGTGACTTTGGGAGATAATGGGAAAGGTGCAATAACTAAACCTAATTTTGAACATGAACCAATCTACTCAACCATTAAAATTCTTCTAATCTCGACCAAAAGAAGGAAGAGTTGGCTTCATTTACTTGTTTCATGCATTTCTTTTATCACATTAGATTCAAAATCAAATTAAGTGGTATTATAATAAAATGAAAAGAAAAAAATATGATTATAAGTTACATTCTCATGTACTCATTTATATAGATTTCAAGTACAAGTTCTAACTTCATAAACTTTTTTCACTCTTATTTTAAACCTCCTAACACGATTTATTTTATTTAATATGTAGATTTGATTGCTAATGATAATTTTCATGCAAGTTAACTTATGATTTTCTAACTATTTTTTAGACATTAATTTTTTATTAATTAATTGATTGATTATTAAATACATCAATGATGAAGTAATGGATTTATTTATTAAATTATTTCAATCAATATAATCGATTAATTGATCAAATTTTATTAATTTACAGTTGATCCATCAATAAACCATAAATTTTTTTCAAATAAATGTACTCTATTATTATGAATATTATCATCGTATACTTTGTAAACCAGTTTAGTCAATATTCAATAAATCAAAACAATAATATATTTAAATGTTAAAAACAAAAGAATAATAACTTTTTTAAAAAATAGTATGCTATTACAAATTTATCAATTAATTTGATTAATCTAATCCTATGTAATGATTGATTTTTAGGCCATAAAATAGTATGAACCAATTAATTTAATCAGACTACTTAAATAAAAAAGTAAAGCAAGGAATTAATCATTAATTGAGGATAAATGAACATATTCAATGTCTTTATATAAATTGAGTTTATCTTTATGATAAAATGAATTTTTTTTATTATTTTCAACATCTTATTTTCTTCTTATCAAATTATTCATTTTAATAATTCAAAATTGATCGATATTATACATTATTATTTAATTATTGTATTTATTGTATTTATTCTTTTATTATCAATTATTCAATGATATATGTCATCTAATATTGTTAATTAATATATCAATTTATCCTAAAAAAATTAGATGACTTTGTTATTTATATTTTTTTTAAAAGTGATGATTTTTAATTTTTTTTTAAAAATGGCATCTAGTAACAATTCATTTAATACAAAATTTTGTTAACAAGATTTTCATACTTAATTCTAATGCAAAATAGTTCAATTGCTTATTAGTTAATTATATTTCAAAAAATAAGTCAGTTTTATTATACAATATGATATTTGAAAAAAAATATTAATTTCAATTATACAATTGATATTGTTTGATTTTTCAGCATGGTAGATTTAATTATTTTAAGGATAAAGATTGTATAAAATAAGAGAAAATAATATAGGGATGTTTGATTTGAAGAAATTTGGATAAAATAATTAAAATATTTAATAAATTTATAAAATTTTATCATTTTATTGTAAAAAATAAAATAATTTATAAAATATTAAAAATTTCATAAATTTGAATTTCATAATGAGTTATATTTTTCAAATTAATTCATTTTTTATTTATGAAAAAATATGATATATTGGATTTTATATATTCTTACATATAGCTTTAAATAATATGAATTTTATATTTTCAACCAAATAAAAAATTTAAAATTCTGTTAATTTTAAAAATTATTTCATATATTTTATAAAATTTAAATTTATTAATGTAAATAATCCAATAGAGGCAAGTTGATAATCACCCACTTTAAATTAATGAAAAATAGATAAAATAACAAAACAAACAATTGATAAATTAATAGTTATATTTTATAAAAGTAATTAATTTTAAATTATTTATTTAATTTTCAAGAAGGATAAAAGAAATAAAAATAAGATAAATAAATAAATTTATTTTGGTCCATTTGAAAATGAGAGAAAATAACATATTTCTACTTTTTCTCTTGTTTGCTTGAACTTTCTTTTGAAGTTTTTAAATTACGTTTTAGAATAAAATTGCATTTCACTCTTTCAGTTTATTAATATAAACAAAAAAACACGAAATTTTATTTTATTTATGCAGAAAAAAATAAATTATATATTATTATTATTGCTGTACTGGAGAACAAATTAGTCAACCCGCGAGGAAGCCGCCGATCGTGACATAATCCTAAGCAAATGGTACTGCTGTCCCCTGAAATTTATTAGGAAATCGTGGCGATCTGCTGTCATTAATACATTCCTTTCTTCCCATGTTTTAATTGCGTTATATAGATACATGCTCTATATGCTAACCTATATATTTATTTATTTATTTTCAAACAATTATTCTACAATGTATTACACATGGCAATCGGTCCAAATAACCAAGTAATTCCAGTGTGTATATATGTGTATGTTAGTTAATTACTTAAAATATTAATCTCTTCAATTTTTTTTACTGAAAATAATCATTGAAGAAATAAAAAATTGAAATAAATATATCTCATATTTATTTATTAAAATTAAAATGATTGATTAATAAATTTTAAAATTGGAAGAAATATACTTTCTTTATAATATTGAGGCCATGTTTGATAACATTATTACTTATAAAATTATTATTTATTAGCATCAAAATCAAAGATGAAATACCTTAACATTTAATACTATTGTTTATAAATAATATTTGAAAAATCAAATAAATAAGCATTTTTTTAAAAAATAATTAACAAAAAACAGTTTTAAAATTAAAAATAAATAAAAAATACTTTATAATGTCAATCATATACCCTGAATATAATTTGTAAACAAAATAAAGAAAAAAAAAGGATGAAAGAAAGAGTAGATAATACATTATAAGTTATCACATTTATATTAGAAATATTAAATTATTTTTAGATATGATTTAATAATAGTTTAAATTTTTAGATTTAATAATTTATTTACATAATATTCAAGTTATCAAAATATATAAAATTTAATTTTTGAAAATTTTAATTATTACATGTTAATGTTTTAAATCTAATAAACATTTAAATCTAATATGTTAGAGATATATTAAAATATTTTTAAAATTAATATAATAATTTAATTTTTTTAATTGAATAATTTATTGAGAATATATTTATAATTTTATAAGTTTTGATTGAAAAATTATATTGATAGAAGGTAATCAATATTCCTAATAATAAAGGAGTGTCTTGCACTCAATTACTAGAGGGTCAAAGCATTCAGACATGGAGTACTGGCAGATCTCTGTTTCTAAGGTAAGGAATCTATTCAAATGTAAAGTTAGTTTTAATATAATAAATTGTTATAAAATAATTAATTTTCAATTTTTAAATTTGAATTGTTAATTAAAAATAAATACATATAAGCTATTATATAATTAATATTTATTGGGAAAACACATTTAGGTATATCGATCAATTTTCTAAAGGAAATATGCCAATCTGGTCAGAATAAAAATGAATTTTTAAATAAATTTATTAAATAAATGTGCCACCCACCACAGCAGATCAAAAAGCAAACGGACCGCCGCCGTCACCAACAAACGAAGTTTAAAAGCATATCCCGTTACCTAACCTTAATATCCTTTTTCTTCACAAAATTATAAAGTTCCATATCCTCATGATATAATACTGTTACGAGAAACTAACGACAACCTGGCGTCCCCTTCCATCCATTTTGTTTTTCATTTTCTTTCGTTATTCTTTTTGACGTCATAAATGTAATGAAATTTATTTTTTCATATATTTATATAATATCATTAGATCTCTTAATGATATCAACATGATTCAAATATTATTTTAAAAAATCCAAAAAATTTAAACATCATGAATTCATTATTATTGCTCATGCATCATAATGATTACAATATAAAATTCCATATAAATGGATAGAAAATAAATTTAAATTCTTCATTATTTGATTTAAATCAAATTTATATTATTCTTTGTAATTTAATTTGAATTTAGTTTGTATTCTCACTATTATCATAATTTAAAATGTATTATAACATATTAGTTTTTAAAATAACATAATTTTAATTTTAATAATTAACTGCAAATTATATTATAATAAACCAATACTCATTATTAAGAAAAATCTTAACATTTTTTATATTTTTATTTCAATTTAATTATTTATTTTCATTAATTTAATTAAAATTGATATTTAATTATTTAAAGATGATTAGGTTTTTATAAGACGTTATCCAATTTTTTTATTGTTAAAGTATTGTTATAAAAAGATAAATCGATGTTTCTTAAAAAAGAAAAAAAATAAAAGAATTAAATAATTAATTAGAAATAATTCAAATATATTATTGAATATGGAACAGAGAACGTGAAAGAGACGCCTAAAAATCTATTATCCTTTTCGTCGTCGTTATTATTATTATTATTATTATTATTTGGCTGGTGGCTGCATACATTTCCAAACGTCATTGTCTAAGCAAAGAAACGTTTCTTCAAATTGCCACATCTCTTCCTGTCCGTCTCTCGTTCTCTCTTCTTCTCCACTGCTTAATATCATATCAGTCAAAATAATAATCCTCCTCCTCCTTCCTCCTCCTCCCTGTCTCTCTGCTGAAGTCTTCTTTTCTCCCTCTGAGGTCTTTTCCTCTACTTTAGGGTTTAAGAAGGCTGAAAAAGTTTCTGTAAGGGGAAACAAGGCAATTCGTTTAACAATGGTGACTACTCTTAAGAAGAAGAAGAAGAAGGCGCGTAGGCAGCTGGAAGCTATGCTTCGTAAGAACTGGCTTCTCAAAAGTCGTCACCCTTTTGTTACTCTCTTTGAGGTAACCTCCAATTCATTCTATTGTTGATCCTTTGATCAAAGCTTTTTATTGTTGTTTCTTTCAGTTTTAACTTTTTTTTTTCTGGCTTGAATTTATTTTTGGTTTGATCATTTTTTGTGAGGATTTATTTGTTTCAATTCTTGCATCTTCCTTGTGATCAAGAGCAGGAATCTTTCATTTTTTTAATTTATGGATGGATGTTTGTTTTGCTTCATGAGCTCATACTGCTAGAAACTAACAAATGTTTTGTTCTTTTCTTCTCTGTTGTTTGGAGCAGATTTTACTTCCCACTGTTGTAATGTTAATGTTGATAGCTGTAAGAACACAAGTTGATACACGAGTTCACCCTGCGCAGCCGTAAGTCACGTTGCCTCTCAGTTTCTTTCCTTCATTCGTTTTTTTAGATACAATTTCTAGTAATTGACTGTTTTGAGACGATAAATAATTAGAAAATTTGTTCAGAAATCTTCTGTGGAAATAAACTCTATTGTTGATTTAGTAACTAGACCGTATCTGACAGAATGGACCGGGCGGCTAATAATTGATTATTTCTGTTGCGATTACGCGTTAATGATACTGTGAGAATTGAATGACAATATGGATCTTATTGGATTATTATCCAGGTATATACGAGAAGATATGTTTGTAGAAATAGGTAAAGGAATATCTCCAAATTTCCAACAAGTACTGGAGTTATTGTTTTCCAAGGGAGAATTCTTGGCATTTGCACCTGATACAGACAAAACAAGGATGATGATTCGCTTTTTATCAATAAAGTTTCCTTTACTTGAGGTACCTGTTGTTTATTTTTTCCTGAGTTTTGTTCTTTGAAATCCTTTGTGGCATGGCGCGGTAAGCATGTCAATTTATGGTCGAGATCATTTCAATTTGCTGTTACTATATTGGAATAATTTAAAGAGGATTTAGCAGTTCTAGACCTTTTTGTGGATGTAAGCCAAATGAAGTGGCATGTATAAACAGTCTATAATATTTTTGACCTAGATTAGATTAAAATTACGGCATACTTGAGAATGCCAGTGAAAATGTTTCTAATAGGTACTTCATTATACATCTTTTCAAATGGGTGCAACTGTGAGTAAGTTTGTTAATACAATGCATCTGTTTTTGTTGTATGCTATGAGCTTCTCTTTATTTGTCTTGATTGGTTTTTTTTTTTGTATGGATTGGGGCAGAATTGAGTATGTTATGGCATTGTGAATAAGATGCAAAATTAATGCAATTCTTGCTTTTCAAGTATATGAAAGCTTACTGATATTACACTACAAATATTATTATTTTAGTGATAACTTGTGCGATTAATGAGTTTGTTCTGTACTTTAGCAAGTTTCTAGAGTCTACAAAGATGAAGTAGAGCTGGAAACCTACATATGCTCAGATCAGTATGGTGCTTGTGATGGAATCAAGTAAGTCATATTCTTGCAGTTCTAATAAGCAGGCTCTTTTGTAATGTCATAATTGTTAGAAAGGAACTCACGCCTAAGGTACAAAACGCTTGAGACGGGCAACATTAACAAGGCATGCCTCAAATATTTTGGTTACTGTTGCTTTTCTCATTATATTAAATTGTTTCTTCATATATAATTCTATACATCACCAACCTTATAGAGATCCCATCCATGCCAAATCAAAAAAAATTTAATTTTCTTTTATACCTCAAGTCTTTCTAGGGCGTGAAGCCTTTAATGTTGCTTGCACCTTTTGTGGTTAAGGTATTAATCTTTGTTTTCCTCATACAAAAAGAAACAAGCTGCTTGCCTTCATGCTCAAACAATTTGAGATTCAATTCTTGCTGGTTAACTAAGCATATGAACTTGTTCACATGCAATCAAAACATCTGTGTTGCTGTTACGGCATTACTCTAGTGTTTTTCATTTACATCCATTTTAAACTAGTTGCATGCAACCGCTTTCTAAACATATTCAGAATTTTTGTTCCCTTATTGATATTAGAATTAGGTTCCTCTGAATTTGGTAACAACTGAAAAAAATTGGTCTTAGGTTACAGTGTTAATGAATTTAACTTTAAATTGGTCTTAGGTCACAATGTTGATGAATTTAATTTTTAATTGGTTTCAGACATGGTGTTGATGGATTTAATTTTTTCTGTTATCTTGTTCTAGGAACTGTTCAAACCCAAAAATTAAAGGAGCTGTTGTTTTTCATGATCAAGGTCCTCAGTTATTCGATTACAGCATACGTCTTAATCACTCATGGGCTTTCTCAGGGTTTCCTGATGTTAAAACCATCATGGACGTGAATGGCCCTTATCTTAATGACTTGGAATTGGGTGTCAGTCCCATACCAACAATGCAGTACAGTTTCAGTGGGTTCTTCACTGTATGGTTGCTAATAACTTTTCCTTGTTGTACCTTCTGTTTTTGTACCATTGTTGTGAATATTTGAATTGTTGTTAAATCATTGCTGCTTCAATTTGGTTTTACTGATGGGACTTGAAGTATTTCTATATATACTCATTATATGCTACCAATGCAATGATATCCCCCATACACACATACCTAACTGTGTGCGAGAGCACACACTTCTGTGATTGTGCTCATTCCAGAAGTCGTTACCATAAGCAACAGAAAATTTGGTCAAATTCAAAATCGAAGCCACCATTATTTCTTTGAAAAATAAACTGTTATGGTCTATTTGTATTTTACAGTTTCAGTTATAGAAATTCCTGATTTGCTTTTCAATTGATAACCTGCTGGCCAAATTTATGTACAGTGCAATATCACTACATTGATTATGGTGATCACTCCCATTCACCTTTTGGTAGAGATTCTTCAATATGGCTTGAATGCCAAATATTTTTGTTTTGCAGATAATGTTAGGATATACAGTTAAGGAAATAACATGGGAATGTTGAACAGTTCATTTGTGAAACCTATCTCACCCTTCTGTTTTGATGCTCACTATTATGGAATATGCTTTTGTGCTTTTGCAGCTTCAGCAGGTTTTGGATTCATTCATAATATTTTCTGCCCAGCAAACTGAAATTAATGCTGCGAGTGAATATATCGAGCTCCCATCTTTCAATTTATCTAGGGGCTCTTCTTCACTCAATTTTTCATGGAAGAAATTTAGCCCTTCAACAATTAGAATTGCTCCCTTTCCAACCCGCCAATACAGGGATGACGAGTTTCAGTCTATTGTCAAGAATGTCATGGGAGTAATGTATGTTCTTTTGCTTTTTTTACCCTGAACATTTCCGTCTCTTAATACTGTATTTATTTTCTCCTCTCTCTCCTCGCTCCTTGCTTCAACCATCTTATTTTCTCTACTACTCACCTTTGAGCAGGTACCTTTTGGGATTTCTCTACCCCATCTCTCGCCTTATAAGCTATTCTGTTTTTGAGAAGGTTCAGTAATTATTAATAGTAGTAATAAACTCATAAAACTTAATGTTTTATCCTTTCACTTTTCTTATTTCTGATTGTGATATTCCATCATTTGATAGTTCAAATCATATCATAGATTAATTTTGGGTTGATTTTGTCTTCAAATTTTCAGTCTTAATGCATTTTTGATTTTAATGTTACAGGAACAAAAGATAAGAGAAGGTCTTTACATGATGGGGTTGAAAGATGGAGTATTTCATCTCTCTTGGTTTATCACATATGCTTTGCAGGTGGCTTTTCTGATTGCCTTTGGATTATTGACAAAAACTGTATTCCTCATTTCAGTTTGGTCATTGGTTTTGGAGATATTCTAGTGGGAATCATTTATTTATAATTAAAGCAAGATAAATAGATGTTATGATTCCTGTATGTTCCTATGAAACTTCATTTCTGAAAACGATTGTAGGTGCACATTCACATTGATATGTTTACTTTCACTTGGATATTTGAATCAAAAGGCTGGTCACGCAGGGCATTGCCTTCATCTATACCCCTGCAAAATATAAATTAGTTATAAAAAGTTTACGTTGGTACAAGTTTGGATGGCTTGTATGTTGTCTAGTATTCACCGTTTCTTCTCCTATGTTTGTGCAAAGTTCATTTTAAGTAGCAAATGGTGGTGGCTGCATGCCTTTTCCATATTGGTTGAAATGGTGGCAGTGCCAATTGACATTTCATATATTTAGAGGTGGCAGCAATAAAGGAGTTTCTGTTAGCTGGCTTGATGGAGGCAGCATGTATGAAATTCATTTTTGTGGAGAAGCTTCCACTGTGCAACTATACTTGTCTTTGGTTTGCCAACGGAGCTTTATCCAGAACTTTCCAGTCATATAAACAAGCCTAAAATTGTTTTCCAGGGAAATGTGGTTAACTTCTTATGCCCATTCAACCAAGAGTTTTTTCTAACAATCTATTATTAAAATTAAATTATCTGGCATGGAACTATGAATTGAATGAGGATAAGATGATTTTATTATGCTGCAATTCCATTATGGAACACATTTACATATTTGTTATCTCGTGCCTTGCTAGAGGAATGGAATAGAGAGAGGTCCATGATTATTTAGTGATTCTGTTATTTATATATCTTTCTGTTTCATTGATATGTCTAGTTCTCATTGTCTATTTTTTTGGTCTTTTTTTTATTCTTCAGTTTGCAGTTTCATCTGGGATAATCACAGCTTGCACTATGGATAATCTTTTTAAGTATAGTGATAAGTCGGTGGTGTTTATGTATTTTTTCTCTTTTGGAGTTAGTGCAATCATGCTGTCATTTTTGATCTCTACATTCTTCACACGAGCGAAAACAGCTGTTGCAGTTGGAGCACTGTCTTTTCTTGGGGCTTTCTTTCCTTATTATACTGTCAATGATCCAGCTGTGCCAATGTAAGTACTCATGCAATTTGTTGTTATGCTTGAATATTTGAGAGGAAAAAAATTTATTATGACTGGAAGTATTTGTTTTAACTTTCAATTCACTCATATTTTTAGAATGCCAATGACTTGTATCAACATTTCTCTCATAGGATATTGAAGGTCATGGCTTCTTTACTTTCACCAACAGCTTTTGCTCTAGGATCAGTTAATTTTGCTGATTATGAGCGTGCTGGTGTTGGGCTTCGTTGGACCAACTTGTGGCTAGTATGTTCTATTTCTGAGGATTTCTGATAATTTTATCTCTCTCTCCGCTCCCAAATTCCACTCTTTCAGGGGTCGTTTATATCTAAAATCTAGCAAAACATTTGTGTAGGGGTCATCTGGAGTTAATTTTTTGGTCTGCTTATTGATGATGTGGCTTGACACGCTGTTATACTGTGCTGTTGGTCTATATCTTGATAAGGTATGGTTGCATAACTCCTGTTTTTGTCCATGATGCTAGAATGAACATAAAGGTTTCGTCCCTTCTTTATTTTGTGTTGCGCTGTTGTCGATGCTCTTAGAGTATTAGACTCACCCTTCATTTTTCTCTATTTGTTTCTCATCATGCATCTGCTAGGTACTTTCAAGCTTAACAAAAGAGATGTTTAGACAGTTATCCTGTGATTTTAGAGTGATAAGGAAGGGAGAGAAAGAAGGGGGAGGGGGAGGCTGTGTATTTTTGGCCTTCTTCAAAAGTCAAAATGTAGGAAGTCCAGTTGAGAAAACAATCTTCTTAATCCAAGAGGAAGATTTATTTTTCTCAACTCTCTCAGAGGTCACCATGTGGGATACCCCATGGCCGTGAACATCTTACTAACTAGAATTAATCTATAGCATCTTGAACTACAAGGTGCTGTCATTACTGAATATATTACTACCCACGAATACAGCAGGGTAAATGATGTTCTGGCTGGGAATTGTGGTTGGTAAAAGTTCTTTTTCAAAAATAAAAAATTATGAGTGCCTTTTTGAGTTCTGGAAACTGACATTTGAAAAAGCTGAAATTGATGCTCTTTTAAAAAGCAGTTTGGAAAAAAATGGATAATCAATCGATTAAATTAAAAAAAATTCCAAACCTGTTTTAGCACTCAATAATTCTAAACAGGCATGCCATTTTTAGTGTACCTTCCAAAAAATGAAACCTGTATCCAATTTAGCCAATCAATTTTTGTCAGCTTTAAGTTTGTTTTATGGCATGACCTTATGGAGCTTCATTTGTATTTTCAGGTCCTTCCCAGGGAAAATGGATTGCGTTACCCTTGGAACTTCTTGTTCAAGGATTGGAGAAAGAAAAACAATATCAAATGCAATGCTTCCAGTTTAGAGGTTAAAGTTGGTGAGAAGCTTTCCGGTAGTGATGCTAATTCTGGGGAAATCAATTTTGCTGAACCTGCTATTGAGCCAATAAGCTGGGATATGAAGCAACAAGAAGCTGATAATAGGTATATACATTGAAATTTTTTAGATAGCTTTCTACATGTTAATGTGGTTTTACCATTTACATGTTTTTTGTTTTGATTTGTAGATGCATCCAAGTTAGGAACCTTCATAAGGTGTATGCTACTAAAAGGGGGAAGTATGCTGCAGTTAATTCATTGCAGCTTACCTTGTATGAAAATCAGATTCTTGCTCTTCTAGGTTGGCTCTATAATACTTCTTCTTCACCTTTCCTATTTTGTGCTGGATCTTAAATACGTTATTTCTGATTATGTTCCATGACTCAAATTTTAATAAATATTTGAGACCGGTTATATTGGTATTTGATCTTATCATTGTGAAAAATGTTATAGAGATTGAGTATTCAGATAAGAAAAGGAAAAATCTTTTTTTTTGCTTCTGAAAGATAATTTTGATTTGATGTATCCACATAATATTCCTATGTTAAAGGACACAATGGGGCTGGAAAGAGCACAACTATTTCTATGCTTGTTGGTCTTCTTCCTCCTACTTCTGGGGATGCTTTGGTGTTTGGGAAAAATATACTGACAGATATGGTAAGAGACTCTTTTCATCTGATTTTTGCACTTTGTTAATAGTTGGATGTTTATCTGTCAAATACCTGTAGCAATTTCTGGCACAATTACCTTTTCTTCTTCTTTTTTGCCGTTGAGCTCCCATTTGGATGGATCTTTGAACAGTTACAATCAACTTGTCTGGCATCATCTTGATTCAGGCTGCTTCACTAATTTATTCAAATTTGTTTTTTTTCATTTCTTGGCATGGGAATATGGAATGGGGATATTTTGCTCAAAACGATAGAGAAGAATTTCCAAAAATCAAGTTATTAGTAGACATGGTACAATATATAAAAAAATTTGAAAATGAAATATTAATTATTTAACTAATTTAAAATTCAATGCTAAAAATATTATATTAAAATCACATGAGAAGTTCATGTTGGAAAAATAATATATATCAATTCCATTAAAAATAACTATAACATTTATTAGCTAATGAGTGGACCACATCTAATACTGCTTCTTCTATCATTTTGGCTGAAAAGATAGACGGGATCACCAGTTTAATCATCTTTAGCTATTTTAGAAAGATGGATGAAATTTTAAGTGAAGGTATTGTTATTTTTTTTTCACGAAGGATTACATTTCTCAGTTGTTTCAAGTTGAAAGAAACAAGAGAGTTGACCTTGCTTATAAGCCCTTTAACTAACATGTTTATAAGCTAGCAATTTAGGATACTAAGATTTTATTTTCTATTTTTGAGCTTAAGATGTATTTCGAGGTTAAGATGTATCCTATTTACAAGCTCTTGGTTTTTAATTTGTTTTTATCTGTTTCTCCTTTGTCTTATTCTTGCAGAATGAAATTTGTTATTAATCTGATGCTTAGTTTGATATCTTCTGTAGGATGAGATACGGAATGGTTTGGGTGTGTGCCCACAGCATGATATTCTTTTTCCAGAACTGACTGTAAGTAACCAGAGTTGCTTATCTCTCCAACTTGTGTCTAACCATGCAGATTATGCCTATATTCTTCAAATTGTTGGCCAACAATATTTTTAAGTCACCTGGATGTTATTCAGAACAGAAGCTTTTAACCTGTCGTTTTCATACAGTATTTTCAAGAATACTGTTTCTCCAAATTCGCTTATTAGGCTTAGAGATATGAATTCAAACAAACATTGCTGTTTAAGGTTAAAAACACTTTTAGAATTATTTTGAATTAATTATTTAATTTTTTTCAATTTTTTCTAAAACTACTTATTGAAACTGGCTTTCAGAAAAATCTATTTACCTGCCTTTTGCAACACCATCTTCAAAAGCAATTTTAATCAAAAAATAAAAAATAAGATTGAAAAATGCTTTGTTAGGAAGTTTTGCTCTATTTAAAACTTAATGAATTGCAGTAGCATAAACAGTAATGGGAACGGTATTGTAAATCCTATGAAGCAATTGCTTCCATGTCCAATTTCCCTGTTGATTTTAAGATTACTGTGCTACATGTTTACACACACTACAGCTGTGCTATGTAATAAACTAACTCATGGGAATAATAAGCTAAACAAGAATTCAATTGTATTTATAAGTTGACCTTTCATAACACTGATGGTTCATTATGTTTGTTTGTTGCTTAACCTTAAGACATTTTTCACCTTGATTGTATGAACCTATTTACTGCAGATATATTGCATAGCATCAATTCTTCTGTTTACTTGCTGTCTGTCTAGGTGAGGGAGCACTTGGAAATGTTTGCAACTCTAAAAGATGTGGATGAAGATATTTTGGAGACTGCTGTGACCGATATGGTCAATGAAGTGAGTTCTGATTTGTGTGATATGATTCTTTTGCACTCTGAAATTGTTTCATGAAATAAGCAGTTTTAGCCTTCTGAACACTGAGATTCTTTTGCAAATTATAGATGCACGTATAATGTTCAGTTATTCATCATGGATGGGTTTGTGTAATTTGTAAGTTTTGATATGCAATCAGTTTTCTCTATTTCCTTTGTAGTCGGGCATTTGCTAGTTTGCTTTACACAATGAATGAACAGAATTCTCTAGTAATATCAGTTGCCTCATTTGAATGAAACATACTAAAGCCTGCCAAACGGTGTGTCATAAATGGCCTGCTCAGTGGTATAAATATATATAAATCAAAACTAACATGGTGCTAACTGGACATGGATTGGATGCCAAAATATGGAAGCCCTTTGTGCCGTCTGCCTTCCTACTGGTTGATTGTCACCTGATTTTAATATTTTTGATGGTTTCTTTGTAATCTTGCACTTTCTTCTTCTTCTTGTTATTATTTATTTCAAGTTTAAAAACTCTCTCTGCTTACATTTTAGGAATTTTTCGGGTGACTAATACATAAAATTATGAGTTGTGAAATGAACCTATAGTGGTATTGACATCTGACTTGCAAACAGATGGGTATTTTCTAGTTCTTGTCATTTTGAGTTCAGAGGCATTCCAAAACATTTCTGTTTTACTTTATTTTGATGTTGATTTATTCAGAAACATTTGTATTCTCCTTTTCTATTTCTTCTTCCTTTTCTACTAGGGCTATATGGGCTTCGTTCTTTGACATGCTTTTACAGAGTGTGAAGAACCTGAAAACATGCAAGCCTGAAAACATGCAGAATATACTTTCCCTAAAACCTGGACACTTTCCCGAAAACCTGGATTCCCTAAAACATGTACCTTAGTTTAGGTAGTGCTACTTAGTTTATTAGTATGATTTACTTTTTAGTTGGTATAAATAGATGTATATTTTTGATTGTTGAATAAGAAATATAAGCTTTCTTCACATGGTATCAGAGAGGCTGTTTTTTTCCAGCCTGCTGTTTTCTTTTTTCTGGGTTCTCTCTTTGCTGCCGTGAGCAGCTAATATTTTCTGGTTGGGTATTCTGGGAGGTCTGTTGCTGAAAGTGCAGTTTTTTTTTTTTTTTGGAGGTCTGCTGCTGAAAGTGCAATTTTTTTTCTTTCCGATTTTCTCCTTTCTTTCTCTAAGCTGCCGTGAGTGGCAGCTGTTCTTTCTGGTTTTTTAAGCTGCCAAGAGTGCAGCCTTTGAAGTTGATTGAAAGGAACTTGTTTAGTGTGCTCCAAGTATCACCACCCACTGCCGGAACTTCATCACATTCAGGCCGGCAAACACCCAGAATCCGGTGGCCGCAGGACAGCGCGTGTGACTCACGTGCCGATCAAAGTTGCTGTCTAGTTCCTCACGCGCCGACATATCTTCCTCACCGCTGACCGGAGAAGCTGCATCGAGTGCCGACCGGCGTGTACCCAGAAGTCCGGCGACCAGACGTGCAGTGCGTGGACCTCACGCGCCGAGTAAAATTTTCTGCCCTATTCTCACACGGTCGCGTGTGGGCTGTCCGGTGACACTCCAATTTTGTCTCCGGCATCTATTCTCTCTTCCAACAAGTGAAGCTAAACCTCTTCCTACCTTAATTCCAGTTACGTCCAAGATTACTGATGATAAATTGAATGGTACGAATTATCTTGATTGGAGCAAAACAATTCGGATCCATTTACGAAGTATTGAGAGAGACGATCACCTGACGTGTGATCCTCCTACTGATGAATCTCAAAAGTTATGGTTCCGTGAAGATGCAAAGTTATTTGTTCAAATCCGTAATTCAATCGATAAAGAGGTTCTGGGATTAGTCAATCATTGTGAATTTGTTAAGGAGCTAATGGATTATTTAGAATTTACCTTTTCAGGTAAAGGAAATATCTCTCGGGTTTATGATGTTTGTAAGTCAATATATCGATCTGAGAAAGGTGATCGATCTCTCACACAGTTCTTCATGGACTACAAACGTCTTTATGAAGAACTTAATAACAAAGAGAGCAGATGGCTGTTATGGGTTTTTTGGCTGCTCTTCCTTCCGAGTTTGATGTTGCTCGAAATCAAATTCTTTCCAGTTCGGACTTACCTTCTTCGAAAGAAGTTTATACCAGAGTTCTTCGGATTGAGGCTACACCTTCTGGTCTACCTCCTCAAAATAGTGCCTTGGTAAGTCATGGAGGTAACAAATTGAATACTCGCGGTCGAATAAATGGTCGTGCAATTGATCGGAATAGTCCTCGAGCTCCGGAATCTAGTCTGATTTGCTATTATTGTCATGAACCTGATCATACTAAACGATTCTGTAGAAAACTTCAATGGACTCAACGTGGTTCCCGAACTCAAGCAGCCAATGTTAGTGTTTCAGATTCCAATACCACTAAGCCAATCTTGCTATCACCAGATGAATATTCCCACTTTTCCCAGTATCAGGCATCGTTAAAATCCACTCCGTCTGTTTCTGCTATAGCCGAGTCAGGTACTTCCAATACATGTCTTGTTTCTTTCTCTTCAAAATGGATCATCGATTCTGGTGCAACAGATCACATGACAGGTAACTCAAGTGTCTTATTTGGATTTCAAAATAATTATTGTCCTCCTGTTACTTTAGCCAATGGGACTAAAACACATGTTGCCGGTACTGGTACAGCTCATATCACACCATCTCTGTCAGTCTCATCAGTGTTGTGTCTTCCTGAATTTGCCTTTAACTTGATTTCTGTTAGTCAAATCACTCGTACCTTAAAATGTAGTGTCTCATTCTTTCCTGATCATTGTCTATTTCACGATCTTACGACGAAGCAGATTATTGGTAGA
>CANYBF010490975.1:0-12764 GCA_948192965.1 Dalechampia spathulata
GCAGGAAGGCTCGGGTTTTCCTGACTTGTTTAGTTACTCAATTGAGTTAGCTAGATGAGTCGGGTGGCGACTCCACGTTATTTCATTGTGCACATTTATCACACCACTAGCACGTCGCATTTCCGACATGGGGAATCATACTTATTGAGTGCATTTTGCCATTTGCTTTTTATAGAGCTACAAATAATATAGAGCATTCAGTCACTTCTTATCAATAACTATGAGTTGCTTATATCTAAGCCTTCTTCATTCAACTTCTGATAATTAAGCTTCTAGAATAACTCAAAGTGATTTAAGCTATACTTCTATAGGTAATACGATGTTTATTTATTAAATTAAAGAACAAAGGGTAGCACCTATTAGACTTCTTGCTGTGGTTTAGTAAACTTATAAAGCATATGGTAATTATTCATACCAATCTTGATAATTCTTCACTATCTAAGCCAAAATCTTCTTAATGGTTTTGTTTAGATGCTTCAACTCCTTAATTTACTTGAGGGTGATATAAGGAAGATTGATGATGCTTAATCTCATATCTTTTTAGTATATCAATAACTAAACCTTGATCCATTATCTAACATCAAGCAATGAAGAACCCTATAATGACATATAATATTCTTTTCAATGTATTTAGTAACCTATTTTGCTTCTAGTTTGTTATAGGATTCAATATCCATTAATATATACTGATGCCCATTAAAAGTGTTAGGATGAATCTTTTTCATGTTATCAATTCTCAAAGTTAACAATGGTAATGATATTGTTAAATTCTGTAATTCAACCAGTAGGATGTGGCTCAAATATTCATGCATTTGACCTTTATGAAACCTCCACAACAACTTTATGTGGTTTATCTACATGGTTAGCTAAAAATAACTTTAATGTAAAATTTTTTTATTCAACGTAACCCCATTCATATGGGATTGTAAGCACCATGTGCATTGCACCAAATTTATAAGCCATTAGCTATTCTTCTATAGAGAGCACCTTGATGTTAAGTAAAGTTAGTTGTTAGCCTTCGTAATGCCAGCTTATCATTTTTGTTCACATCTTCCAGATAAGAATTAGTTTTTAAGAAATTCATGATATATGTATACCATGAATACTATTCATGTTGGTCTAGTGTCATTACCTATTCTCCCTCATAGTAAGAAATTCTCAACTACTCAATAACTACTAGTTGAATTTGACTCTATGGCCATTCACACACTAATGTTAGTATGGACAAAGCATTGTCTATTTGATTCTTATCTTATAAAGTATGAATAAATTTGCATTGACTAAAATTACAAACCATGAGCTTCATATATTCAGTGTAAGGCTTAAACCTTTCTTCTTTGACATTCCACTATATCATGGATTGATGGATCATAAGCATTAAATCCTTAAATATTCTAACTTCTTGGGCACCAATCATCAGTATGAATTTGAGCTTAAATAGATATGCTTCAAACTCAAACATATTATTAGTGACCAAAAAGCTTAACCTCTTTAAAAGCATGATTAATTCACCTTTCTAGAGTGATCAATATAACTCTGATACATGCTTCTTATTGACTATGCCATCAAAATACAGTTATCATTTTTAGGTGTCAATTGCCCCTAAGTACTTGTAGGGGAAGTCTAGTTTGAAAGTCTCTAAATAATCCACTATCTTAGATGCTAAGAAGTCAATAATTTCTCTACCTTTAACTAGTTTCTTTTTAATATACTTTACATAAAATTTTAATAGCAAGATTATCCAACTAGAAAGCTTCCCTACTAGTGAAGGAGCTTCATACAAGTATTTCACAAGATCAATCTTAGAGATCACTTGTACTTGGTATAATTAGAAGTAATGTTAGAGGTTTTTCATTACCCAAATCATAGTCATGCATAGCTTCTCAACAGTATTATATTTGCACTCTATTAGCAATAACTTCTTGTTAAAGTACTGGTTTCCCAAGCTAGCATGGTTGTAGAATTGGTAGATTGGAGAGGTAATGTTTCAACCTCTTAAATAGAACTAGCAATTCCCATCCTAAGCCAAGGGTTAGCTTTTCCTTAAAAGCTTAAAGATGGGCTTACACATATCAGTGAGTCTAAAAATAAATACATTGATGTACTAGAGCTACTCTAGAAATCCTTTGACTTCATTTTTAGTTTTAAGAATAGGCATCTCCTAGATCAACTTCACTTTATCTAGATCTACTTCAATACCCCTCTAACTAGATACATGACCTAGTAGCTTACCAGATGTCACCCTAAATGTTCACTTCTTTAAATTCAGTTTGAGCTCGTATTTCTCAACCCGTATGAGAAATATGTCAAGAGAAACCACATACCCTCTCTAGTGTTTGATTTTACCATCATATTGTCCATGCAAACCTCAAACTCCTTATAGATTAGATCATGTAATGAAGTTGTTATAGCTCTCTAATAAGTTACATCTGCATTCTTCATACCAAATAACATGATCTTGTAATAGTAGGTCCCTCATTTTATGATGAAAGTTATCTTTACTTTATCAATGATAATTGTGAGAATCTAATTATAGCTTGAAACCTATGTGCAAATGAGTACATAGTATTAACAGTTGCACTATCGACTAGCACATCAATATAGAGCAAAGGTAAGTCATCCTTTAAACATGCTTTGTTCAGATCTTGGTAATCTACATATACCCTAACTCTATTATCCTTCTTGGGTATTGGAACCATATTGGCTAAGCAATCTAGATAGTTGACCACCTTAAGGAATTTGGAATCTAACTACTTTTCAATGTCTTCTTTCACTTTTTGAGCCCATTCTCATAGAAGCCAACATAACTTTTATTTAATAGGCTTGAACTTAAGCTTAATCAAAATTCTATATTCTATAATAATTCTATTGACACCTAACATGTCTTTATAACCTAGAGCAAAGGCTTTTATATGATATTTTAACACTGATTATTTTTAGTCGCTCATCAAGAGTTAAATATAATGCAATATGAATAAGATATGTTATGTCATATATGCCATTAATAGGTTCAATGCATGATGCATTAATGTTTAAAATGCTCATGTTCATGCATATTGTTATTAGATTACACATCATAAATATAAGATTATTTTTTATTGTATTAAATTTGGAAAGGATTACATAGTCATTGAAAAAATAAAACTAGAGACATTAGTGTTCTCATACAATAATTCATTAAAAGTCCTATCCACCAGGCTAGCGATATTTTAATAGACCTTATAGAGCATGAGTTCCTCAATATCTATGCTCTACAGATTACCTTTTAGTGTAATGACTATGATAAACTCTAGGTAAATGCAACCAATGGTGAGATTGATGACATCTCTAAAAATTTAGAATTCATCATTAGAGCTGATAGGAGAGGCAATGGTAACAATCTTCTTCTTGGACTCTATCAAAGTTGATAGAATACATACATCCTTAAAAGTGGTAAACTGCTAGTCGTAGAAGTAATTTGAGTATTGTAACTCATGAGCATGATCATATCGGGTCTCACCTTGAATGGACATGACCACCTTGCTCTCTTTAGGCTTATCAAAAGTGAATGGTCAAACCAAATATAATATCTCTCTTCCCATATAATTACAGGGAGTTTGAACTCCATTAGATCCTATTAAAAATGGCCTAATCTTTTACTATGAATGAAGTTCATCTTCTCCATAATAGGGCTTGATTGGTATAAGCATGCTTTTGGCCTCTAGATAGCAGTGACTTGAAAACCAATCATGAGCAAGGCATCCTCCTTGATGAATTTTAGGGCAATCTTATTGTTAGAAGTGATAATCATGAATCCTTCCTTATGCAAAAATTTGATCTTCTAATACAAGATAGATGATGCACCTCCTAGTGAATGGCATACCTCTTAGTGGATGGAACCACAATCATCCAAGTAACAGGGAAAAATAAACTAGAATATTAAGAATAGTGAACTCTACAATTGATTTGATCGGCCTAACTATTACAATTATAGTGAAGGTGCTAATAACCTCTCTCTTTAATTCATCATAAGCCCTAGTGATCATCTTGGATGGATTTAGGTTAGGAGTCTAAATGCTAAGCTTCAAAGCACTTTCAAAGGATAGACGTTGATGCTAAAATTATCATCTACAATTACATAAGGTGTAGAGAAGTTCATGATTTACACCCTAATAAAGAGTACCTTATTATGGTACAATCCATTTATTGGAAGATTGACATCAAAAATTTATTCATGTTAGACCTTAACTCTTAATTCATCAATTGGCTTTTAATGTTACAAGCAATATTAGTAAAAGATATCCTTATAGTAGATAAAGCCTTGATGATGGCTTATCATTGTTATTAGGATGATAGAACCAAATCTTAAATATTGATGTTGGTTTTCATCTTCTTTAATTGCTTGATGACCATGTTGTCATCAAGCTTAGCAACCTCTTTCCCTTATCAGTGGGTTATGGAGTTGATGCACTGCTAAGGCTAACCACATCCCTGACAGTCCTTACCTTGATTAGCTTCTTTAATTTATCTAGCTTCTTTTCAAGGTTGGGAGGAGTGAACACCTTGTTGCTTCTAATCATATTATGGACATATAAGAATATCTTGTTAGTACCAAGTCCTTTTGTGGCTTAGATGACTATGGTATTTACTTAGTTGGCTTGGAGTATCAATTGATTCACCCTTTTTTAGCTTTTGAACCACTGTCTATTCATGTTTATCTATCTTTTGAGCACCTACTAAGTCATCATTTGAACTATCATACCATAAATCAATGGTATAAATGTCGAACCCACCACTAGGTTTAAACTTATAGAAGGTAGCACTATAGCTTTTTCAATATGAGAAAAGGAGCTAAGGATCAAGGATTCTAGCAACCTTGACTAGATCATACAAGTATAGTTAGCTTTATAATAGTTTGGTAGTAGGTTGGTCTTGGTGGAAGGTTTGAATTTGTTGGGATCTTCAAGCTCATCAATTCAATAAAATCTTGGGTGACCTGTCTAAGAGAATAGTGTTCATCTGTGTTATGATCATGATGTTATACTAGTGGTAATAGGTTTTAATTTCTATTATGGTTGGGGGTGGTGGTTGGAAGTTTGGTTCTAGAGGTTTATGTGGGCAGGGCTTTCATCATGACCCAGAGTAAATCTTGCAATAAATGGTACACAGGGCCCACTTGGAGTGAAAGTGCAATCTTCTCGAGGGGCTACCTTAAGGAATGAAATGAACCCTATAAAGTTTGCAAGATAGAGTTACCACTAGATGGTTATAGATTTGGTTCAACCAACCCATAGCATGAGTGTTAAGTTAAACCCTTTAGAGATGGCTTCAAGTGGTGAACATCTATTTTCTTAGAGTTTCAAGTTCATTTTTTCCATTTTAGTTGAGCTAATTATCCTAGACAAGTGAGCACTCATAAGCATGAATAAAACATACACAACATAATGTAGCATGGCAACAATCATAATAAATGTATCATGACATAAGCATAGCATGAATGAATAACATGGTATCATGATATGGCAATCATGGTAAATATAACATGTAAAATAAAATGATATGGCATAAGCATGACATATGAGATGAGATGGCATAGGCATTATGTGTGAAAATGATATGGCATAAGCATGACATATGAAGAATGATATGGCATAGGCATTAACATATGAAAATAACATGGCATAAGCATGATATGTGAAAATGATATGGCATAGGCATGACATGTGAAAATGACATGGCATAGGCTTGATATATGAAAATGACATGGCATAGGCATGACATGGCATAAGCATGACATATGAAAAATGACATGGCAACCATGGTAATATGACATAGCATCATAATAAAGAATAGTAGCATAATCAAGCATAGTAGTATGAATAAAAAAATGGCTTGAAGAAAGGGATCAAGAGAGATAAAGGGAATATATGATGAAAAATACTAATCATACATATAAAAGGGAAACTAATAAAATGTAGGCATATTCTCTTATAAAGGATCTTCATCGATACAAAAATTTGAGACATTAAGCAACATCTCCTCCACTTAAGAAAATAACCTCAGGCAATACAAGCTAAAATGTATGAATGGGAAATGCAAACAAATAAATGATATTAGGCAACAAAGAGAAAATGTGGGACACAATTGACCAATCTGATGCCATGTGAAAGAATGAATCAAGGGTCAAAGTCCAATGAATGTAATGGCAACATTCATTGAAAATGCAATAATAAACATGAGTTAAGTCATGAATAATGTCAAAATAATCAATTTTAGGCAAAATTGATAAAGAACATAATTGGAAGATTCTAAGATCATATATAGCATCAATTAAAAATAAATCAACATCCAAATAAGCTCAATCATATCAAGTGATAAATAAAACACAATTAAATAGCATTTAATTGAGAAATCAAGCAAATTGATTGATTTAATAGCAAAATCAATGAAAATTAATCATGAAAATGAAATTAGAGGGCTCTTATATCATTTAGACATAAATTAGAGATGGTTCACACATTCAATTCAACTTCATTCATATCAATTGTAACAAACAACCAATTAAAAAGGCTTTTAACTTGAAAATTAATTTTAAAGCTAAAATTAATCAAATTGAAGCAATGGTTGATGAATTTATATCATTAGGGTTACTATAGAACCTCAAATTCTACTGAAAACTTTGATTAGCATTGAAAAGCAAGTGAAAACGAGTGAAAAATCATGAAACTGTGAAAATCTGGCAGCTATATGGGCAACATATAACATGATATGTGTAGCATGTACATAAAAACAGGGTTATATATGTAGCATGAATGGTGATGTGCACTATATATAGGTTGATACAAACCACATATAACATGCAAAATCAGAATAAAATGAGTTTTTAAGTAAAAACATAAAAGAAATCATAAATCCAAGCAAATATGTAACTGTTACATATCATTTTAGCTATGAGAAAGCTAAGAATACTACTGTAACATTCATGATTGAAGCCAATCAATGAAAAATTAATGCAAAATCATAAACTCATTAAGTAAATCAAGAGAAAAGAAGAACGAAGAGGCATTCCAATACTCACTAAAGTGATTAAGCTTTAAACTTGATTCCAAAGTGAGTTTAAAGAGTTTAAGTGAGGATTAATTAGTCTCTAATCCTAATTAACAACTTAATTAAGTATTTAATTAAGTGAGAAGTAATTTTAGCAAAGTTTGGCTATAATTAATTAAATTCAGACCTCTTTCTTACAGGTATACGAGTTATATTTATATGTAAGGATCATAGGTTGCTAAAAATGAGCTAACAATATAGGATTCTATCAATTCTAAAAGTGATAAGCACAACATATAGTGTTATATGCATAGCATATAATGCAAAAAAGTGTTATATGTATAGTAGTAGCAGTATATGTGCAGAACATCAGGGAAAACACCTTAATTAACAACTTAATTAAGTGTTTAATTAAGTGAGGAGTGATTTTGATAGAGTTTGGTCATAATTAATTAAATTCAAACCTCTTTATTATAAGCATATGAGCTATATTTATATGTAAGGATCATGGTTGGTAGAAATGAGCTAATAATATAGGATTCTATCAATTCTAAAATTGATATGTGTAGCATATAGTGCCATATGTGTAACATATAGTGTAAAAAAGTGTTATATGCATAGCATATAATAGTATATGTACAACACATCAGAGAAAATATCCTATGTACACCCCACACTTAGAGTGCTTAGGGATGTGCACCCCATATTCTTTAGTCATCATTCATGCTAAAAAGGCATGGTGACATATGGAGCATGTTATATTTATATGGGAAAAGACCATGCACCATATGCATTTCCATTAAATGCGCATAACATGGAGCACTATTAGGAAATGCATGTTATATACTCTACCTTCCATAAGCAAAATGTAACATACTTTGCATGTCCAAAGCACTTGTATGAGGCTAAAAGGCATGTGTACAACTCGAGATTGCTATTATGGACATGTACTAAGCCCAATCAAAGAAAACATAAAGTTACAGTATGTAAGTGAAAAGTCAGGGTCTATAATTTGATAAATTTAGTTTTGAAGAGGTGCTCAAAAGCCTTAGAAAGTAACATTCTAAGTTTTAAGAACCTTCAGGGCTAATTAGTGTTTGGATGATTTAGGATGGTGGTTATAGGGTATTGATATATACGGCTTTATGTTATGTTTGCATGCAAGAAGGCTCCTTCTTCATCAACCCTTCTATATGCTCCATCCTTTAGCCAACCAAGTAGATATCCTTAAAATTATGAAAAGCATGATACTTCAGCTTATCCTGGTACAATGGCAATAAACCTATGATAAGCTTATTGATCATATTTGACTCTGATGGCTTCTTTCTAATAAAAGTCACCTTATCCATCCACCTCTCAAAATAATTCATGAAAGATTCATTGTATTTTTACTTGACCATCTCTAAGTCAACTAAGATGACATTAAACTAGGACTTGAACCTGTATTACTTATAGAAAGTAATGTAGAGGCTTCCATTTGATCATGGTTACCTTGTTTAAATTATGATACTAAGATAACACTAGTTCCTCCAATGAGATGAAGAAAAGTCAGATTATCTACTCGTCTGACAAGTCTATAATTCTCATCATCATAGTGTAAGTCTTTGAATGATTCTCTAGATCCCTAACTCCACTGTACTTAGGGATCTCTAAAATTTTGAACTTGGAAGGCAACCTATTGATGGTTTTAATAAATAACTCATCAAAATCCATATCAATCCCAATGCCTTTGGTCTTCATAATGGATTGTACTTGTTCCACCTTTTATTCTAGTACAAAAGTTTCAAACATAATATATCAGTATAGGAGTGTCATCATTCATATCCACATCAACAACCTTCCTTTTATCCTTGATTGGAGCTAGAAGGGTGATGAAATTCCTAAGGCTAAAGACCTCCCTAATCTACTATTATAAGAGGACTTTGAAGTTGGCGGATAACATCCTCTCCATGGACTTATCTATCATATCTTAAATTGCAGCAAATGATGTCTCATCTAGGGTTGGGTGAGCTCTTTCTAATGGTAATACAACTTTGCTAGTAGTTTTTAGGTTTGTCATCTTTCTACACATAATAGATAAAGTTAGCATAAATACATGAGTATGCATTTTTCTTTATGATGCACATGATGCAACACGTAAGATATATGGTGGTCTATGCTATGAAACATTCAATGTTATGGTTGCAAAAGAAATTGGATAGTGAAAATTGTATAAGAATGTATGAATGCATGTTTGATAGAAAATATAAAAATGTTAATGAACATGTAGCACATAATAACGCTTCTTTCCATGTTTATAGCTCATAAACCAGGACTTGAACCCATATTACTTGTAGAAAGTAATATAAAGAGGCTTCTATTTGATCATGGTTGCCTTGTTGAGACTGTGATACTAGGCTAGCAGCAGTCCCTCTAGTGAGATAAAGAAGAGTCAAATTATTTGCTCATCTGACAAGTTTGTAATGCTTATTATCATGATGTAAGTCTTTAGATGATTCTTTAGATCCTTAACTCCACTATACTTAAGGCTCTCTAGGAGTTTGAACCTAGCAGGTAACCCCTTGATGGCTCTAATAGAGAACTTATCAAAGTTCATATCAAACCCGATGTTATTGGTCCTCACGATGGACTATAACTGTTCCACCTCTTATTCTAGTACAAAAGTTTCAAATTTATGGACATCATGCATCCATATAGGAGTTTCATAATCTATCTCCATGTTATACAAGTTGATAACTTTCCCCTTATCTTTGACTAGAGCTGACAAGGTAATGAAATTCTCAAGCTTAGAGCCTCCTTAATTTGTTGTTGTATGAGGGCTTTAAAGTCAAAAGATAACATCCTTTCCATGTGTAACACTGTATTTTAGTGATAATTCAATTATAATAATTAGAATTAAATTAACAAAATCTCCTTAATATTAAGAAGTACTTAATAAGATTATAGAGTTTTAGAAATTTTTATGAGAATAATGAATATTCATTTTAGCTATTCATATTTTCTCACTCATATATTAATGAGATGTCACGTGTCTATGAATGATTTTTACATGAACTTAGATAATGTTTGGTATTAAGATCCCTTAGAAAATTTAGAAGAATGTATCAAAATGCTCACAAGTGAATGCTCGCATTAAATATGTAAATCTTAGGCAATATGAATTCAGCCCCTTGATTGGTGAATGATAGAAAAATAATGTGAAGTCTATGAAATTTATATAATTTGTGGATTGATTAAGTATTATTATGATATTGAAAGTAACTAATATTTTGGAAAAAGTTTCTAAATCGTAACTTAGGGTAAAACATGATAAGAGAAATAATGAGCATACATGAAAAATCTTAAATGTCACATCCTCATTTTTAGAGAGAAAAGTATAATTGAATAGGGTGATGAATTATACCCTATACGATCAAAAATTTAACGATAAGGTGAAATTACGGAAAAACATGCATTTCAAGGTGAAAATTATAAATGAAATGATAACGATAGGAAATATCTATCGGAATTAAGAAATGATGATAAGTTAATAGTAGATTAAGTCGAATGCGAAAAATAAGTTTGAACGTGTAAAATTGAGTCAATTGATTAAATGCATGTATATCGAGGTAAGAATATTTACATAAGCATGGAAATGTATGCAATTGAGGAATTAAGATAAATTATGATTGTATTTAGAGTATGCATAATTTATAAATTAAGTATGATTAAGGATCATATAAATGAATTATACGAATGAAAAAAATGTACATATAATATATATATGTATAGAAATAATTATAGATTAGTGAATAATGAAATATTATATAAGTATATTGAAATATGTATGCCTAAGATGATTAATTTAATATAAGATTTATGATATAGAAAAGAAAGTAAAATGGAATTTGGAATTTCATTTATGATGTCATAAATGAACCTTGATGATGTAAGCATAATGTAAGCGAATGAGCTTAATTATGGTTTTAATTTTAGTAAGAATGATTAATTATGGATTGATAATACATTTGTAAAGGTATATAATGATATGAAAATATTAGAAAAGTAAAATTTATGATTTTGATTTATGATGTCATAATAGGGAATGATGATGTCATAAATGAAATTATTGGATAATTGAGTATTAAATTGATATATGAGACTAATAATAAAGCATTATTATTAGGCATGTGATGGAAAGAATTAAATATTGAGGTATGGGTATTTGAAAAAGAATATTAGAAAGTGATGTAAGTGGATGGAGAGAGAAGAATATTTGAGTATTTTATTTAATTAAATGATGGATTGATGGATTGATGACTTGGAAAATAAAAAATTTGAATGGAAAGGAGGCATTCTATATATATTTTGATTAAAGAAAGGAATAAAAATGGTATAATATAAGTATTTATACAAAATGGTATGTATAAGGGGCTAGAATCCTATGAAATGAGTGTATGGAAGCTATTTTGCACCCATACTATATATATATCATATTCCATCTGAAAATTAGGGTTGTTTTAAACCTAATACACTCATTTTCTTCCTTGTCTCCATTGTGGCCGAAATATACTTCTCTTCCTCCATCCATTTCTTCATTTTTCTTTACTTTTTCAAGTCATTTCTTCATATTTCTCTTATGGAACAACCAAAACTTCATCATTCCATCTTCTTGTCTTCATGAAATTTCATGTTAAATCAAAGAACTACATGTTTCAAATAATATGGAGTTAAGATATTTCCATTTCTTGCTTTTTCATATAGATCTTCAAAGTGTAAGTTGAAAATCACTTGTATCATGAATTTTCCTTAGAAACTGAAACTTCTATATTAACTAATCCATATTTTTCTTCATGGATCTTTTATTTAAGGTACATATATGAGAGTTTTGGGTTGAGATCACGGTTCAACAGAATATATTAGATGAAAATCCAAAGGAAATACCAAGTTTTAGTTTATTTTCAGTATTTTCACTGAAAGGTGAGCTTGTTTGATGGTAGATCTTCATTTTTTATGCCTTTTTATGTATAGATTCATTTTGACAGAATTATTTTGCTTGGATTATTTATTTGGTAGAATTATTTTAGGTATAATCTTGTTATGGCAGAATGTTTTAGAGGTGGATTAGTAGTTTTTAGCGTTTAGTTTGTTGATTTAGTTGATTAGTGATGTAAAGTGATTGATTATTAGTGGATTGTTGTGTGTGTGTGGGTTGTTCTTGTGATGTTCTTGACATGGACAAATTTACCAAGGTAAAAGATGGTTAAAATGGTAAATTAAATGCTTGATTAAAGGAATTATAAGATTAATGAGTAATTAATTAAGTTAAGATAAATGATGGTTTAAGATGGATTAAGATTTATTAAGTGATTAATTAAGATATTTGAGTTAAATGACTTAAGGATAATGTATTTGAGTGATAAATTGATGTATGTATATTAATTAAAGAAGGAATTGAATGATTATAATAAGGATAAAATAGGTATGGGATATTAAAGTGAATAAAGACAAAGGGGGACATAATAAATGAATAAGGACAAAAATATTTATGAAAGATGTAAGGAGATTGAATTGAAAGTATATGGTTATAATAAATGTAAAGATTTAAATGGTATTTAGATTGATGATTTAATTCTATGATTAAGAATTAAAGTGGAAGTAGAGATATATTAATAAATAAAAGATTGTGCATATGGCATTTTAAAAGACATGGACTTAATGGATATTTTAATATGTTTAAGTGGATGGTATAGGAAGTA
>CANYBF010491176.1:0-15102 GCA_948192965.1 Dalechampia spathulata
TCTCATTCCATAAACTCTTTATGGATTCTTCTGCACTGTTCCAATATCATGGACTTCAATATATAGTTTAATACTCCAAGTAAAATAAGTTCATTTAAAACATTATACTATATAATGAATAATGCCTTTATTAATGAAAACATATAGTACAAATACACATGATGCTCTAGAGCATACATTAACAAAAGCAAGGAATTGATTTTGATGAAACTTTTTCACCAGTAGCTATGCTTAAATCCATAAGGATCTCACTTGCTATTACTGCCCATTATGATTATGAGATATGGCACATGGATGTGAACATAGCTTTCCTTAATAGGAATTTGCTTAAGGAGGTGTATATAACATAGCTTGATGGTTTCACATCCAGTGATAATAATAAGGTATGTAAACTTAAAAGATCCATTTATGGATTAAAGTAAGCATCAAGAAGCTGGAACATCCATTTTGATAAGGCAATTAAAGAATTTGGTTTCATTCAAAACATAGAAGAGCCATGTGTTTACAAGAAGGATAGTGGGAGTGCAATCATTTTCCTTGTACTATATGTAGATGACATATTAATCATGAGAAATAATATTCTAGTTTTGTAGAGTTTTAAAGTTTGGTTGTCTAAACAATTCTCCATGAAAGACCTTGGAGAAGCTACTTACATCTTGGGTATAAGGATCTATAGGGATAAATTAAGGAAGCTTATTGGTCTTTCATAATCTACTTACATAGGCAAGGTACTAAAGATGTTTAGTATGGATATTTCTAAGAAATGTTATATTCCCATGGTACATAGGAAGTATCCTTCTAAGGCTTGGTGTCCAAAGACATAATAGGAGAAAGATTGCATGACTAGAATCCCATATGCATCTATAATTAGATCTATCATGTATGCTATGTTATGTACTAGGCCTGATGTAGCATTTTCTTTGAGTGTCATAAGTAGGTTCCAATCCAGTTATGGAGAGGAACATTGGGCAGTTGTTAAGAATATCCTTAAGTACTTAAGAAAGACTAAGGATATGTTATTGGTATATAAAGAAGGGGATTTGCAAATAATTAGGTATACTGATGCCAGTTTCCAATATGATAAAGATGATTGTAAATCTCAATCAGGCTATGTGTTCATGATGAATGGTGGTGCTATTATTTATAAGAGTTTTAAACAAGAAACTACAGCAGATTCAACAATGGAAGTAAAGTACATAGCTATATCGGATTCAGCTAAAGAGGTCGCATAGATTAGGAAGTTCATTCATAAACTCGATATGGTTCCCTGTAGTGCAAATGGTATTCTCTGTTATGTGATAATAATGGAGCAATAGCCCAAGCAAAGGAAGCGAGGTCTCATCTAAAAAGAAAACATGTACTTAGAAGATATTATTTGATTAGAGAGATCATTAGTAGAGGAGAAGTAAAGGTTAGTAAAGTTTTTACAAAATAAAACATAACGGACCCTCTCACTAAGGCTTTGATAAAAAGTAACCATGATAGGCATGTAACTTCCATGGGTTTGAAGTTTATGTATGATTGGCTCTAGCATAAGTGGCAGTTTGTTAGTGTATGCTCTAGAGCATCATGTATTTATTGTAATTTAATATTGAACATTTTATCAATAAAAGGCATTATCCATTATTGATTTTGTTTGAAAGGCTTTAACTAAATAATAAATTCTAAGATATTAGAACAATACAAAGGAATTCATAAAGAGTTTATGAAATGAGGTTCTTATTGTATGCAAATGTTCAATTTCTAAATGATCTTTGATCAATGTATTAATAAGAATGGATATTATTAATACGATTAAGATCAGGACATGTTATACTTCCTTATGGGGTGATTCTCATTCATTATGACATGAGTTGTCTAAAGTAAACATGTGGATGGGCAGTTAGAGACAAGCTCATTTGAGACCTTGCTAGTAAGATTTCATATGAACAATTGATCCATGTTTGTGAAATATATCTCACTCATATTAGTGATGCAAGTATCCTTAAGACTTGAGATAAGAAGGTTATCTTGACTATGGATTACTATATTTTGACTCCTATATTTTATTCCTCCTTAGGATGTCATATCCTCATTTTTAGCACACACTGCATTGATGATACAAGTGATGTGCATTGCTTTCTATATGATTTTTAATTAAGATGATGACATGGAATTATGGAATATTGAATTATATGTTAATTGATAGATGTTATTATGATAATATGAGAATAATTAACAAAATCACTGATTTCAGATTCACTAAATGATAATTTGATGGACATGATGTTGAGAACACTTAATATATTTAAGTGTGTTTAATTAAGACAATGATTGAATGTACATATATTCGTATATAAAAATGTATGTATGTATGTAAGTGAAAGTATATGAGGAATTAAGATGAAATAAGGTGTTTAAGAATGAGTATGTATATATATATATATATATATATACAGTCTAATGTATAAGTAGAATGTATATATAAAGTATAAGTAATGTATTAGTATAAGTATAATGTAATGGTATTTAAATAATGTTTTGGTATGTATAAAAAAGGTATAATATATATATGGTATAAATAGGAATATATAAATAATATAATGAATTAAATAATAAGTATGTAAGTAGGTAAATATATATATATATAAAGATACTATATTTTTATTGATATGGATAAATATGTTAGTGGAGGATATAAAATGTTAGATGTATAGGTATATGTGTTAGTGGAGGATATAAAATATTAGATATATGGGTATATGTGTTAGTGGTATAGGTAAGTGTGATAGTTGAAGATAAGAGAGAATATTATATTAGTATATGAGTTAGTGGAAAAAGATGGAGTGTATTATTATATGTAAAAATAAGTTAGTGGAAGGAAAGAGAAAATATTATATTGATATATGAGTTAGTGGAAAATGGTGGAGTGTATTATTATATGAATAAATAAGTTAGTGGAGTATAAAAAGGATGATATTAAATATGTATGGAAGGTTAATTAATATACGTATGGAATGGATTAAATGGAAGAAAATTTGGTTTAACTAAGTATAATTATACATATAAATATGTTTTAAGGGGGTGTGATTGAGTGTGTGAGGGTGCATGATAGTTAATATGGAACTGCCCTAAGTATACCCTTATTCCATACGATTTTGGTTCCTTCATTTGACATAACACTCACTCTTTTCTCTCATTTCTTCCTTTGACCGAACCATATCCTCTCTTCTATCCATCTTCATCTTCTGTCTTTCATCTTCATTATACATTTTCTTCATTTTCTTTCATAAATAACCAAAGAATACACCATTTCCTTCTTCTTTTCACTTTAATCTTCAAGTAACCAACTAGATCTATATGTATAGCTTAAGGTTCGATTGAAACATCTTCTTTTCACTTTGTTTAAGTCAAGGCCTAACCACTTTCTTCTTCCTTGTGCATTTTAATTGTCAGAAATCACCAGATCTATACATTTAGCAAGTAAACCATAACATACAAGGCTTCTAGTTCTTATTTTTCTTGTTCAATCACACTTTCAAGATGCATGCATATGTATAGTGGTGGAAATCAAGCTGAGTAAGTTTAAAAGGAGTCAAGGTGAATAGATATTGGTAGATCGAGTGCTAGATTAAGTACAGAATAAGTTTTTAGTTTAATTTTGTTTATTTTCTTTAAGGTGAGTATGGATTAATGTTTGATCTTATAGATCTATTAGATTTGAGTGAAAATATGTAGTGAACAAATGCTTTTCCTAGTAGATCTATAGATTTGAGTCTTTGTTATGAAGATTTGTAAGTTATGGATGAAAAAGAGAAGAAATATAGTGTTTGCGTGTTGTGTGTGTGTGTGTTGTGATTTTTCATACATGGCCAAATGCTTTTGATGAAGAAAGATTAAGGATGGTAAGATCTATTACATGCTTAAAAGAAATTGGTAAGATGATAAGGTAATCACTTAAGAAAATCATAAAAACTTAAGCTACAAGATGATTAGTTGATGACATACTATTAATCTCAACATTAAGTTTAAATGATTGAAATTTATGGAAAATGTTTTTTACTTAATCATGGTTTAATTCTGTAACTTGAAATTTGAAGTAAACCTGAAGAATTTTGATGTCTTGAAGATATAGCATACGTTATGTTTAATGAACTTGGACTTAAGATATGTTTTTCAAATGTTAAGTGGCTATAGTTGAATCTTGCGGCAATTTTAAGTTTAAAGGTTTAAATGATTAATTAGTTAAGCTTGTTAAGTGTCCATAAGAAGCTTAATGAGTCAATTTATTAATGGTATGGAATGGTTTGCATGGAATTAATACTAGATGACTGAAATGATGTTTTAAAGTGAAGTTTATTGTATGATGACTTATGGTCTCAAAAGTGTTTTAATTATATGATTGAATTGGATATTTAATGAATAAGTTAAAGACATATGGCATGTTAAATGAAAGTGGTTAAGTGAAGTGCAAAGTGGGTATGTGATATGCGGCCATGTATATATAAATGGATATTTGAATAAATATTTTAAACACATATATACATTATATTAAGTTTATTATATTGGTTAATTAAATGGTTAAGTAAAGGTGTTTTAAAAAGAAAGAAAAAAGGGTATATTATAAGAAGTTAGAAGAGGTTATGTTAATATATTTCTAAATAAGTTAAGTTACTGGATTTTATTAAACAATAATAGTAGTATATGAATAATATATTATTAAGTGTTTTGTATGCTGATACTAATTGTTTTCATGTATTGTACTATAATATCAACTGTTTATTAAAAGAATACAAGTTTGGTTAGTAATAAAGGAAAAGATAAGAAAATAGTTATATAAGATTATGAATTAATATAAGTAACATTATTTTAATGAAAGGAGTTTACATTTATAATATAATGATGGATAGTTTAATAAATATAATTTTTATTAATATGAAGATTATATTGGTTTAGTATCATATATGTTATAATTTGGTTCATAATATACGATAGCTAATATAGCTAATATGGATAGTGATACAAAGTGATTTCCTAATTAATACTATGTTATAATAAGTAAATTGAATTAGTATATGTAAATGATTATTTTATAGTGGAATATGATTGCAAAGTGTGAACTATGGATGATTAATGATGGAATTCAATTTGTTGACTAAAGATGAATATTGAATTATGATTTAGGTGTTCAGAGGAAAATCAACGTGTACCACTAAGGAAATCACAAGTTTGTGTTAGTTTGTGTGAATGTTCCTTGATCATTAAATGATCAAAAAGGGACAATGGTATGGTATAATGCAATGGCATTAAATAATTATTTGTGACATGATGTTACATTCATTTATCATGTCATAAGCATCATTGCATTATCACATGATACATGACATAACATGGAGAACTAAGGAAAGAGGAAAATGAGCGAACGTGAGGAAAAGTTAAATGGAAATGTACTAGGCTATGAAATGAATTTTTACAAGAATTGAATGGAAAGGAAAATGAAATGAAAAGAAAAGAAATGAATATGAAATGGGTTCTAGTTTGTGGAACCATAGAAATGAAATGAAAGACCAGTACAATGCACGCATATGAAAAGGCCTAGAATGAAAAAGGGCAAATGAAATGAAATGATATAGGAAATAAAGAGAGGGAGTGCAATTCATAAATTGCATTCTCAAAAAAACATAAGTCATCATATTTCATATATATTGATGAAATAATGTTATGAAATATTATATTGTGATAATGATGACATTGAGAATGATTATGATTAAAGGATGATACTGAAATAAAATTCATAAGTAAACAGCAACGATGGTGAATGGTGATAATGGTATACATTTAATAGGATATGATATATTAAATGGGATTTATGCTGATACATTATGATTATGTTGAAATGATGATTCCTTTATTGTTGTTATTATAACATGTGATTGATTTGTTATTTATGTTTATTTATTTTACTAGCACCATTGAGTTTTATATTTAACATTTATCAATTGATGAACGTAGGAAATAGTGACATTAGGGATCAAGGGAATTAGTGGAGTCAGTAGTAGGATATTAAAATAGTGAATTTGGTAGAGGACTCAGACTTCATAGCAAATCTCTATTCCGTGATATTCATGCTACTTACATATTTGGTACTTCGGTAGTAATAAAAGTAATGACAGTAATAGGAATGATAGTAATAATATATATATCGATCCATAAATAAGAAAAATAATGTATATATGTTAATGATATTAATAAGGAGTTAATATAATTAATGCTTGTATTATAATAACAAAATAATGGATCGATTAAAGATGGTACGTTGTTATGCATGTTGTATAAGATATATATAAAAAAAACTACTTCTTAACAGGATAATGAATGAAATCCTTTATAGGATGATTATCAATTTTCTAGAATAGAGAGTTAGTAATCATGCTCTAGGAGCATGTTACATAGTAGAAAGGCATGACATAGGAGGCATTCATAGTTTGGAGGTTGGATATAGTATGAAGTAGTTAAAGATATTTGTTTATCAATAAAGGATTCACCATCACAAATTAATAGTAGGGGTTTTATCTCATTGATTAATGTAATACTCTTTGTTCAAGAATCTCTGGCCAGAGTTGAATGTCTATTAATGAATGAGTTTCATAAATACATTATGGGAATAAATATTATGATTATATGAAACATCAAATTTAGGAGATGATATAACACAATTAATCATGTATTGAGTTGACATTAATCCATACTCAAACCAAAATGAGATAATGGTTATTGAAAAGAGTTTATTGCATGGAATTTAATATGGAAGGGTTATAGTTAAACTAATGACCTCTTGATATTTAGAAAATCATGATGTGTGACTAAACATTGCTCTTGATTTATATAAGATATTATTAATTAGAGATTAATAGATGTTGCCAACATGTCAAGAACCCAAAAGGTCATACACTAAAAGTTAGAGGAATGGTAATGATGAATGGGTGTTAATGGGATAACGTTTTATAGTTATAATATAGCCTAGATATTTCATGATTATTTGATAGAGCATGAAAAGATCTTCAATTTGATACCAAGATCACAAGAATCTGATAAGTAAAACTCAAGATACACGTGTTTTAAGATGGCATGTACCATGCGCATGCCATATGCGGGCTTGGACGTGATTTGATCAATATGTGAGTGTCACATGACTTATTCATGTGTTATAAGTCAAAAGGAAAGGGCATATGATTATCATATGCTTCAGGAGAGATTTTAAGTCATGTACATGCATGTGACTTAAGTAACCCAAAAACTTAATATGGTTTCAATAAGTTGTTTGATACAACTTTTAGGGTTACAGAAGAAGGATATTTTAGCTACCTCCTTTCCTTCTCCCTTCTAGCCTCATTCAAAGCTTCTGGAGAAGAAGAAGAACTTGGTTTTAATCAAGATAAATAGAGAAAGCCGAATCCTACAATCATATATCATCTTCTTTTCTTTCATTTTTTTTTTACTAGTCTCTAAAAAAAAAACTAGTAATTTGATTACTAACAATTCGTTCTTACTTGTATGGATAGTTTAAAGATCCTCTGGTTTAAGGATTGGAAAGTTTGCTACAACTTTTTAGACGAACAAGAATGAAAGAGATCTGCTAAAAGTAAGTTTATCTGCTCTCTTGTCATGAACTCTTCTCTTATGCATGTTTTATGAGTACAATTGCCTAGATCCACTTAATTAACATGTTTTAAAGTTTTTAAAACTCACCTTCCATTGCTAAACATGTTTTAACAAACCAACAACAAATACATTAAAGTCAAAATAATTATCTATACAAAATAAGACATGTTTTATGCTTTATGCTAAAATAAGTGTCAAGTTTTATGCTTTATACTAAATAATTGTTTATAAAAAATAAGACATATGCATTTTAGAAATTACTACCATTATATGAAAATAAACAATTATCAAGTTTTATACCTTACACCAAAATATGTGTCATACAACAATATTTTTCATATTAACCATAAAAAAATTAATATCCTAAAATTTCAATTATTTTCTTAGGTTACATATCACATTTTAATGATTGATTCTTGACTTTGAATGACACCTGCTAAGTGAATAATTCTCTTCCTAATATTGTTTTTTACTTAACTATACATAAGTTGAGCAACTACATTGGTAGAGATATGATGAGCAGATGAAGTAGGTTGACCATATGAAATAGTAGTTGAATTTAGAGTATATTGAGTAGATGAAATAGTTACAGTAGCTGAATTTGAAGCAAGTCAAATAGATGAAGCAATAACAGTAGTTGAATTTAGGGTAAGTGGAGCAGATAAAGCTAATTTGAAGGTCTTACTTATTGAGCTTTTACTTGCCTTGACATCTTAATATCAAAGTAAATATAAATGTCAAAAGATGTAAGTAATAACTCCAAGACACTATTGAGCTATTAATTAGAATAAAAGCCAAAAAATTACATGTAAATTACCCTTTCATATTGTTTCTACCATAAATTAAATTAATTATAATTAATTAACATAATTAATAAATTAATTCTATTTTAATTTATTTAATATTTTTATTAATTAAATAATATTTAACATTTAGGTTATTAATTGATTTAATAGCCTAAACTATTATATTTGAACCATTAATTAATTTAATAAGCCTAAATTAATGAATTTTATCAAGACTAAATTGATTTTAATTAATTGAAAAATAAATAAATAAATTTAATATTTTTATTAATTAGATGATATTTAGTAAATTAGGCCAATAATTGGTTTAATTGGCTTAACTTCCTAGAGATATGTGATAGAGGCAGTTATCACATTGATTATGGAGAAAGTACAGGAGGTGGGTACGTAACAATTATCAGTATTTAGAATAACGGTTCTATGAGAGGATAAATAGCAAAATGGAAAAGGAAGAAAAGACAAACAATCGACTATTAACAAAAATCACTTTGAAGCAAATTTCATTCTAACCTTACTTTGTTCAACCTTTGTTTATTTTACTTTATTTTTAGACAGTCATCCTTTAAATTTAGTTTCCCTTTTATTTTTCATAATACATTATTGTTTAACATTATTTTCATGAGCTTAATTCTCTAATACAAGCAAATCCATGGTCTATGGTTGTTTGGATTAGAAGTTAGTGGGTGCACATAGTTTGATAATACTTAAATTCTCTAGCACGCTCGTAATATACAAAAATCACATGAATATCTTTTTGGTACATTTAGTGGGACACCTTGATGATGCCTGCAAGAACTAGAAGTAATTTGAGAAAAGAAATTGTGTTTTAGGACTTGGAAGCACCCGTTGCCACAGTAGGGGTTTCAACTCTAATGGAATAAAGTGAGCAAAGGGAATTTCTCCAAGGTGTAAAAGTAGAAGCGACTGCATAGGTCCCTCTTGTGGCTGTGCAGTCTTTAGCAAAAAACATGGAGTTTACCATGCAAATGTAGATAGTGAAAGTTATGATGGAGGATATTGTTCAAAAGCTCATCCAAGTGGTAACAATTACTCTAGAAGAGGTTAAGAGAGTGACTAAATCAGTAGAAGGTACTAATAAAACTCTTAAAACTACTTGTAAAATAATTTGTTAGTGCATTAGGGAAAGCGGATGAGGCTCATTCCTCTAGCAGCAAACATGCCTCTAAAGAGCTCGAGGGTTAAGGGAAGTCCTTCATATTAGCTTTGGTGTTAGGAAAACATATCAACTACCCTATAAGAGGGAGGAAATCTATATTCCCACATAAGGTAATCCTTCTTAAAGCTACCAAACTATAGGTAGGGGTCTTAACCATAATTAATTCCATGGATATACTAATCCTTTATGGCATCTTATCCATTATGCTGATTCAAGATATATTAAGAGCCCGAAGGGCAATGTAAAGGGAAGATCATTTCCCTCACCGTAGCCTTTGTTGGTAAATGTTGACACGATGAGGGAAGTGGTACAGGAAGTGTATGGACCTGGTATACGATAAATAGGGCATCTAAAGTTTCATAAGCCATATCCTGGTTTTTTAAATAAAGAAAATCCTTATCCTAGGGGTTATAGGATGCATGATTTCTCCTTATTTATAGGAGAAGATAGTCAATTAATTATTAAGCACATTGCTAGATTTACCATTCAGTAGTTTATGTAGTAAAGTTATCTAGGCTGATACAAAGGCCTGGGGAGTCTGCTAATTATTTTATTATAAGGTTCAAAAAGCTAAGAAACTTATGCAAAAATTTTCTACCAAAAATAGAGTTTATGAAAATTGCTTAGCATAGGCTAGACATTGAGTTGAGGAAGAAATTTGAGGGAATGGAGTTTTATGATTTCTATGAGATGGTAGCCAGGTGTTAAAATATGAGGAGTTGCTAAAAGAGGGATGTCACACCTAAGCCTGGTGTAACATGCTCTTGTAGAATAGCTAATAATCCCCTAAGTAAGGATATTATTAATTATCCTACAAGGGATCTGTACAATTTTTTTTATTTTCAATTCATTTAAATGTATCAAATAATATGTACATATAATCTGATGATACCTGTAAATATAGGTAATATCAATACATAATAATATATATCGATTATATCCTATGCATATATCATATATTTGTTATGCATATTCATATTGACATTCATCATATGAAATATGTGTATTTAGTTTGATAGACTTTAATGGTATCAATATTACACACAACAAAGTACATAACATAAGCGTTACTACCATAAAGGTTAATACAATAAGCTGCATATACAAAAGACATCATAGAGTATGTTAAATTTGTCCAACACTGCTCTGGAATGAGATTCTGTATAATCACAACCTCTCTTAACTGTAGATCGAGTAATGGAAACTCTCGCTCGAAGGTCCTGGTCCTACATTCATCAAATGATAAACACTAAGTATAAAACTCAGTAGTGCTATAAAATGAACAAATAACATGATCAAGTGTCATAGATAACATAACAACATCAAATCATAAAGATCAATCATTAAGTAATATAATCATATCATCTCACATTGCATCATTCTTCATTTGTTATAAGTAATGCATAGAGTATACTATATATAGATAGGAATAAATGCCATAAGGAATCCATTGTAACATTTCCTGCATCAAATACTATACTTGAACATCATTGCTCTATATACTTCATGTCTAAGCATAACTATAGTGCATTCAATATTTCATCCACTGTATTTTTATGATATATGAATGATAATATATGTCTGTGAGAATGTAATCATGCTCTGCATTCTTCGTTTAATTTTCCTATAAGATTTCATTTCATTTCTGTATGATTGTTCACAATCTATATTAGGTCTAATTCTTTATGTACCAGTACTATATAATTCTCTGATTCCTGTAGGAACATAATATTTCTCTGTGGTTCCATGATAGGAACCTATACTGTATGATCTCATCAAGAGAATGGATAATAACTCTATAACCCAATATGCTTTCATTGAACATTACTTTGTATATCACTTTCTTTTCCCTCTTATATCCTCTATATGATATGCCATGAATATGCCTTTGTGTATGGATGATTCATGGCATGATACATAATTGATTCTTTAATGATCATATGCAACAATGATCATATGATACCATTCATGAAGTAAACTCATTACATTTTTATCATAAGCATATAAGTGAAAAGTTATTGTTTCAAGACTCTATATGAGGTCATAGAGTGAATAACATAAACCTACAATTGCTTTTCCTTTATTGATAGCTTATGAAGAAGTATGAGTCTCATCTGTTAAACCTATAACATTTCTATTTTACATTCACTTAGTAAAGTTATTCACATATTACACTTGATTTATCATCTTTAAGAATCCATAATCATTCATGACATGTAACCACTATTCAACTTTGATTAATAATAAGCATATAGATAAAATATAACTTCACAACATTTTACACTTTGCAAGTAAGAGTCATACATTCTTTTCAGTTACTTTAAGTCTTTAAATCATAATGTCATCCATTAAATGTATTTAAGCATCATTAGCTTTCATTTGCTTATATGGTAATCCATTATCCATATACATACCATTATACAACTTTACATTTAAGTACAAGTGCATATATAAGTCATACACATGCATATTAGCATGTAAGCCAAGTATTTGAAACATTCAAGCATGTATAAGACTTGTCATGGCATGTGTGAACATAATGCAATAATATCACTTCATGCCTCTAAGTGTATATCCTTGTATATAATGAAGAGTTATAAGGTCTAGGTGTGTTTAGCATTAAATTTAGAAGCCTAAAACACTCATTCATTAAAGTGCCAAATCATACTAGATAAGTTACTATTCATTTGGTATGTTTTACTATTCATTTGGTCATTTTCCTTTCATGTTTCTTACTCCTCTTTACCATATTTGCATGTACCATTACATACCATTATTGGCCATTTTATGGACCATGAATAACACTTAATTTTTATCCATTATGTCATGACCATCTCAAGGTAGTAAACTAAGTAAATTAATTACCAAAACTTACACATTTTTGGCATTCAATTCAAACTTGCCGAAACTAGCAAATGCAACTACCTTTTTTTTCACTTGTTGAGACTAAATGAATTTTTAAGCTATTTTCTTGGCCTTTAACATAACCAAACCATATACCACAAAAAACTAGACTCATAAAGGTTTAATTCAAGCTATAGCATGCAAATTATTTCATCCATTAAGGCCTCCAAAATAGAAAAGACCACATGCCTTAAAAGAACCTACCGAAATGCACTAAAATGCATATTTTCAGCATACCACTAACTTATACTTTTCTTACCCATATCATAACTTGGTCATATGGTCACTTTTAATGCATGAACATGTTGTACTAAGACTTATCCATGAACAACATATCCAGATTTACAATCATACATTCATATCTCTCCCAATACATAATGTTACACAACTTTCACATTAAGGTGCATAAGCTGCCTTACAAGTGTCTTCATGTATACCTTAACTATTTAACTTCCAAACCATATTAAAATCATACCATACTAAATTACAACATATATAAATGTGTTACACACAAACTCAGGTCCAATTACCCAACATACAAAACACATATCCACACCTAAAGGCCAAATGTACACAATATACACAAACTACATGTTTTGTTGCCTACTAATGAACCTTTCATCATTTTCATGCCATAACTCACCTTTACATGCAACTAAAACCCATTTCCATCATCTACACACATCATTCAATCATGTTTATGTAAGAATTCAAGGATTACACATATCTGCCCCTAAACTAGTGAATGGCCGAATGGCCTCAAATTGGCAATAAGTATGAATTTCAAGTTATCATTACATTTAATCATCTTTCCATTAATCATTAAGCATAAAAAACCCTCTAAACACCTTTAGATATTATTTACACACTTCAAGCAGCAACCAAAGTGATAATTTCAAGGGTTACAAGTTAGAGATTTACATAAATTTCACACACCAAAACAAAAATTCCATTTGGTTGTAAAATAAGATCAAATTCATCACTTAACTTTCTTATCTTTCATCATTCACTCTAATTCTTCCATTAACACACAATTACCACAACCCTACAATAACTTCTCACTTCATTAAAGAGGTAAAAGCGTAAAAGAAGAAGAACAACAACACATAGGTAAAATGAATAGAACACCAAAGCAACATAGAAACCAAATTCTTTGCATGATTTTACCTTGAAAGAGTGTTTTTATCTAAGTTAAGATGCAAAGGAGAAAAAGAAGAGAAAGAAGCCATATGTTGAAGGGTGAAAGAATGAACAACCACCTTATGCATCCTCTTTAGGTGATATAAGACCAAATTTTGACCATTTTAAAAATTGACCAATCAAAACATGATACTTTACACACTTATCTTACCTTAATTCAATTTACTTCTTCTTTATTTAATACTTATTTTTTGTATCATATCTAGGTCATACTTTCATACAATTACACTTACCATTCATCATGATGTTATGAACATAAAAGATATATAATGTAATTTCCAATATTAACCTTAACCTTCCATTAAATGTCATTTGTATCCTAGCTTACCATTTAACATATGATTGCTTCTAACTTTACTTTAACTTATATTTATCCATTTTAAACTATACTTTATCATACAATAACATGTTAGACACGCAAATACATCACTATACAAACATAAATTCCATCACAAAGTTTCATTGAAAGTATTCAACCAAAGCATACCATATTCGTATCTTTAGTGCATATTCACTTTTATAATCATCTTTTCACTTCCTTTTCATTTCTTTCTCTATCAATTCAATATCATATGAAATTCCTTTATCTATAAGACATTTCATTTCACATTCATCATGTCAAAGCATTCATGCATAAATCAATCATTCATTATAATATACATATAAAATACATGCACATAAGGATGCTATATATATGTGGATGTGATAGGAAAAATCATAGAAGGAAGGCAGCCATGGGGACCTATTATTAAGAGGTCAACTAAGATGTGGCTATGGCTGATTTAATTTCTACTGGCTCATATATTTACCTACTACTAATGAAGCCAACAAAGAGAAGAAAAAGTCTCAACCTCATAATAATCAACACTCGTTTGATGTAGGGAAAACTGAATAGATTTTTGATTTTTTCCTTACAGAGAAGTTTATCAAATTATCAGTTGATCATATAATTTGTAGCAAGGAGGAACTCAAAGGGAAGTCATACTATAAGTATCACCATTTTTGGACTCATTCAACTAATGCATATTGGGGTTTTAGGAAATATGATACAAAATTATATTGATAAAGGAATTATGAAGTTCCCTGAGAGGCCATAGGCAATGATGGTAGAGGAAGACCCATTTCCCCGAGTGGTAATAGTGAATGCTAAAACTATAGATCTCAAAAAAATTCTAAACAAAAAAGATGCTAACAGAAATAAGAAGGTGCCCCCTAGAGCTTTCCCCAAGCATGGATTGTTGGTTTGTGTAGTCAATTAAGCAGCGGAAGAAATTTAAAATTTTATTTTAAAACAACAAACCAAAAGATGATCTTTGCATCAAAACACAGAGAAAACTGTTAAGAGATTTGAAGCAACAGATTGATAGTAACTCT